>MDKH01104959.1:0-11943 GCA_005239495.1 Nicotiana undulata | reverse complement strand
TACGATGTCCAAATTCGATGATTCTTTTTGCTACGGGTCCGTAATTACGATACAGATCTAATAGTTCATTCAAAAAGGAAATCGGAGCTCATTTGTTCAATATGATATCATTTATGCTTGAAGAAACGACGTCAAAGCATAAAAAAGAACGAGCGCAACACAACCCAAGCCTATTTGAAAGTCAGCGGGGCCCTCGGGTATGATGACCCAAAAGGTCATCTTGTGTAAATTTGACTAAAACTGTGTTCTGAGGCCTCGAAAGCCTCCGTTAATCTCACCTCGATATGCATGCGCAGCCCGGGCGCGTAGCCAGGAAGCTTTTATGGGGAAACTTGATAAGGAGTTGAATTTATAATAATTAATTGATTAAAGTTGACTGTGGTCAACATTTTTGGTAAACAGACCTGGACCTGTGATTTGATGGTCCCGGAGGGTCCGTAGGAAAATATGGGACTTGGGCGTATGCCCGGAATCGAATTCCAAGGTCCCAGGTCCAGGAAATGAATTTTTAAAGAAAATTATTTTTTGAAAATAATAAAGGCTTTTGAAAACGTATTTTGATGTGAAACCCGTGTTACCGGACCCTGTTCCCCTAAATAGGACTTTCCATAACGGCTTCTTGTGATTGTGACTAGCGGGGACTGGTGGTTCAGGATTTGGAAGTGCTTTGAGCGGTATGGGAACACTTGGTTCCTTAAGGTTGGCCTATTAGGCCAAGTTTGACTTCGGTCAACATTTTGAGCAAACGACCTCATAATCGAATTCCGACAGTGTCAGTAGCTTCGTATGATGATTTCGTACTTGAGCGCATGTTCGGAACGATTTTTACATAACCGGGGAGCGTTTCGGCGCCCGATATAGAAATAAGGATTTCCTTAAATTTGAAATTTGGTTTGGAACGTGATTTTATGATATCGAGGTCCGCATGAAATTCTGAGATCGGGAATAGTTCCGTTATGTCATTTATGACTTGTCTGCAAAATTTGATGTCATTCCGAATTGTATGGGTCGATCCGGCGCATCGATATAGAAATCAAGAACTTGAAGTTTCTTAAGTTATGGTTTTAGGGGTTTTGGGGTGTGATTTTGAGATTTAGCGTTGTTTTGGGTGTTCCGAAGGCTCGAGCGAGTCCGTATTATGATTTAGGACTTGTTGGTATATTTGGACGGGGGCTCGGGTGGGCCCAGGTGCCTCCCGGGTACCAAACGGGGCTAAAAACCAGCTGATGCAACTGCTGGTGCACCTGATCTGGTATGACCGCAGGTGCGGTTGCCCATTCTCAGGTGCGACCCCAGGTGAGGTCCCCCATTCTCGTAGGTGCGGACAAAGGTCCGCAGGAGCGGAATCGCAGGTGCGGTAACCCCTCCGCAGGTGCGACCCCAGCCCCACTCGTCTAGTTCCGCAGGTGCGAGCCCCAGCTCGCAAGAGCGATACCGCAAGTGCGATCCTCGAGCCGCAGGTGCGGAATCCCTGTAGGCCAGGCAGTATATATTCTTCAAAACTCGGGATTTCAACCCTCTCATTCATTTTCCACCACCATTAGAGACTGGTGAGCTTGGGAAGAACACACCACGACCTGGCTACGGCTAAGGTAAGTTAATTCCTTCCTAATACTAGTTTCATGCATGATTTATTAATGGGATTACCTATTAAATTGATGGAAAATCAAGAATTGGGTGGTAAATTTAGGGTTCTTGAGAAAATTTGCGTATTGTCCGTTTAATGCTATGAATTCAAGTGGAACGTCATATTAATGATCCTTAGGCTATGGGTGAGTGATTCCTTCGAGAATTTTCAGAATTCGAGCGTGCGGGCCCGGGGTCGAATTTTGGTATTTTTGGAAGGATGATAGAAAATGTACAATTAGGCTTTGGAATTGGTTTATTGAGTAATTATTGATGTTAATAAATCAATTATGTCTAGATATTATCGATTCAGAGTTGGATTCGAGAGGAAAGGCTGTGATTGAGGCTTGGCTTGCATTTTGGAGCCGAGGTAAGTGTTTGGCCTAACCTTAGCTTGAGCGAATATGTATAGGGTCTTATTTGCTATGTGTAATTCATGTCCAACGTATAGGTGAGGTGACGATTACCTATATGTTGTAGTCAAGCATGCCCGTGAGTCAAATGTGATAAATTATATTGTGTTCTTGATATTTTCTGTGTTATGAATAATTGGTGATTTAGAAGTGATACATTGATGTTGTTTCATGACGTAGGAAGTTATTGATTAATTGTTCAGTTGAGGCTTTTAATGTTGAAATTATACTTCTGAGCGAGTTTGGTTATAGCTGAGTCCCTTGCCGGGACGATAGAATTTTATTGAGTATTTCTGTACACTTGAGATTTCTTATTGTTAGTTTTCACATTATATTGTTGTGTTTATATACATTATGCACTAGGGGACATTCCGTGCCGAGTGTTTATTATTTATTGCACGAGGGGACATTCCGTGCCGAGTGATTATTATTTATTGCACGAGGGGACATTCCGTGCCGAGCGATTATTATTTATTGCACGAGGGGACATTCCGTGCCGAGTGATTATTATTTATTGCACGAGGGGACATTCCGTGCCGAGCGATTATTATTTATTGCACGAGGGGACATTCCGTGCCGAGTGTTTAATATTTATTGCACGAGGGGACATTCCGTGCCGCGTGTTTATTATTTACTGCACGAGGGGACATTCCGTTTCGAGTGATTATTAATATTTATGCACGAGGGGACATTCCGTGCCGAGTGATTGTGAGGCTATGCACAAGGGGACATGCCGTGCCTTTTTCTGTATATTTACTTGTTTTGAGTTGTTATTTCCAGCCTTACTTCTGTATTTCAATTATTACTTGTCTTGCTGTTTAGTTATTGTTGTCCCTGTTTATCCCCAACATGTTATCCCCGTATATGTATTTACTTGGTTATTTCGTCGATATCTTCCTGTTATATTATAGAATTGCACATGTGTATATGGTTGTCGGTCCTAGCCTCGTCACTACTTCGCCGAGGTTAGGCTCGACACTTACTCAGTACATGGGGTTGGTTGTACTGATGCTACACCTGCACTTCTTTATGTTGTGCAGACTACACAGCCGGACCCGGTGGACACTGACAGAGGGAGCATTCCATCAGTCTATTCTGGAGACATCGATGTAGACCCGCAGACGTTCGTGGGCCTTGGCATCACCTTCTACCCTTCTCTTTCATTTCTGTCTTATCCTATAGTTTCAAAGACAGTCATATGTACTTATTTTCAGACCATTGTATTTAGTAATCTCATAGACAGTTCGTGAGTATGTGACACCAGTTCTGGGTTATATTTATGGGTTTTATTTCGAAGCTTCTTATATTATTTTGAACTTAGTTAACTTTCATATTGTTGACCACCGTTGCCTTAGTTATCTTGTTCATTTGAGTTGTTAATGAGTTTATTTAGTTCAAACATTGGCTTGTCTAGCGGGTTCAACGTTAGGCGCCATCACGGCCTGAAGGTGAAATTTTGGGTCGTGACATCGGGGCTCTAAACCAAACATGCACTCAAGTCTAAAAGCTTCATACGGACTTGCTCGTGCGATCAAATCATGAAAATAACATGTAAAACTATGAATTAAACCTCAAAACTCATTATTTTCCTCAAGAACACTTGTAGTTCATAACTTTTCAACTGGATGTCCGAATCACGTCAAATAAATTCTGATTCTCGCCAATTTTTGCATACAAGGCTTAAATATAATAACAAACCTGTATCGAGCTCCGGAACCAAAATACGGGCCCGATACCAACGATTTCAAACGTTAATTCTTTTCTTTATTTCATAAATATTTCAGCAAAACAATTTCTTTCAAAAATTGATTTCTAAGGCTTGGGACCTCGGAATTCAATTCCGGGCATACGCCCAAGTCCCATATTTTACTGCGGACCTCCTGGGATTTTCGAAACACAGATCCAAGTCCGTTTACTCAAAATAAGCCTAGAACGGAGTCTAAATTCATAAAATGACCCCTTGGGTCATCACAATCTCCACCTCTAAAACAAACGTTCGTCCTTGAACGGACATAGAAGATTACCTGAATTTGCAAACAAGTGTGGATATTTACTCTGCATGTCCGACTCGGACTGCCAAGTAGCTGCCTTAACGGGATGGCCTCTCCATGCACTCGAACTGAAGGATAACTCTCAGACCTCAACTGACGAACATGCCGGTCTAAAATAGCTACCGACTCCTCCTTATAAGTCAAATATTTGTCCAATTTGACAGAGTTGAAATCTAACACGTGGGACGGGTCACCATGAAGGAGAACAATCTCTCAAATATATAACTCAGCCAACCGCTCTGAAGTATAAGTACTCGCCACATGAATGAAGTGTGCTGATTTAGTCAGCTTATCCACAATAACCCAAACTGCGTCAAATTTCCTCTAAGTCCGTGGGAGCCCAACAACGAAGTCCATAGTGATACGCTCTCACTTCCACCCAGGAATCTCTATCTGCGGTAGCAAACCACCAGGTCTCTGATGTTCATACTTTACCTGCTGACAATTTAAGCAACGAGCCACATACACCACAATGTCTTTTTTCATCCTCCTCCACCAATAATGCTGCCTCAAATCTTGGTACATTTAGTTTCCCCTGGGTGAATGGAATACTTAAAACTGTGAGCCTCCTAAAGGATCAACTCACGAAGGCCATCAACATTTGGCACATATAACCAACCTTGTATCCTCAAAACACCATCATCTCCAACTATAACCTGATTGGCATCACCATGCCAACATGTGTCCCTAAGAATAGCCAAATATGGGTCACCATCCTACCGCTTCCGGATATGCTCGATTAGAGAAGACCGAGCGACTGTAAGAGCTAGAACACTGCTGGGGGAAATATCCAACCTCACGAACTGATTAGCCAACGTCTGAATGTTTGAAGCTAACGTCCTCTCACCAACTGGAATATACACAAGGCTGGCCATACTCACTGCCTCTATTTTCTTAATAGTTGTTCATAGCCAAGTACGGAATTATCAACAGCTTCACGTTAACAATAATACCCTTTCAACCTTCACAATACTGATGACGAGGTGAGATTCATGAAGACCTCATAATTATATACCCGACTTAAAGTGTCTCATTTAATGCCACATGGGCGGCACATAACTCGCAGGTCAAAGCTCGATAATTCTGACACGGATTTGGCAAATTATACACAGTTAATTAATTAGTTTATTTCTTTAATTCTTTATTTCTTTATCTAATTATAATTAGTATTACTTTTATTATCATTATTTATTCATTTATTATTATGATCATTATTATTTTATACATAAATTGTTGAATAAGCCTAACAGGCATGACTCCCTACCAGCACTATAGTAAAGTTTTAATTCACAAGGGAGAATTTAAACACAAGAATTTCCATCACAAGGACCTCGTCCCTACATAACTTCCACCGCGGCTCGTAGCCCGATTTAAACATACCAAATCATATCAAAATGCGAGGATCTCGCCCTCAGTTCTGAATCACAAGTAATATACACACCACCAATCGAAACATTCCATTTTCTTCTTTTAAATATTTTCCATTAAACAAAATTGCAACACGTAATGATAGACATAGCTATCTCCATAGAATTTCTCAATACTAGTGTTCTCACAAGTAGTTTTTTGAGTTACGAAGCTCACCCGAGAGTAGAGAAAATTAGAAGAACTTTATTAGTTATGTATAACCATATTAAGTTCAGGAAATCATCACTTTATAATAATTAGAGATTGTTCTTGTAATGACACCATTTAATGTAACGACCTCAACCCTACTATAGAAAATATACCAACAGGGTGGGTCTCCACCTCTAGGAGTCTCACCTCCACCTTCGACATGTAAATTGAGTTGTAACTGCAATGGGGCACGTAGCTTGAGTGTTCTGATAAAATATGACTCTCCCAAGTCTAGGACAATTTCTATCACTAGCCGAAATGAAGTATCAACCTGCCCTGAGTCGTCCAAAATTTTACAATCATATTTGAGTCTTTTAATGAGTCTAGGGACTCGATCTCTGGCTAGATAATGATGACCCAAGAGGTCATCTTATGTAAATTTAATTATGGCTGTGTTTCGAGGCCCCGAAAGCCTTCGTTAACCTCACCTCGATGTGCGTGCGCAGCCCGAGCGCGTAGCCGGGAAGCCTTTATGTGGAAACTTGATAAATAGTTGAATTTATGATAATTAATTGAATAAAGTTGACTTTGGTCAATATTTTTGGTAAACGGACCCGGACACTTGATCTGGCGGTCCAGAAGGTCCGTAGGAAAATATGGGACTTGGGCGTATGCCCGGAATCGAATTCCGAGGACCCAAGTCCAAATTTTTAAAGAAAATTGTTTTCTGAAAATAATAAAGGCTTATGAAAATGAACCTCGATGTGAAACCTGTGTTGCCGGGCCCGTATTATGGTTCCGGAGCCCGACAGGTTCAATATGTGTTATTTAACTTATTTGTGAAATTTGGTAAGAAACAGACTTGATTTGACGGGTTTCGGATCAAAATGGGAAATTTAGAGTTAATGAAGTTTTGAGGATTTTCATATAATTTGAAATTTTGTTTGGAACGTGATTTTATGTTACCGAGGTCCGAATGAAATTCCGAGATCGGGAATAGTTCTATTATGTCATTCATGACTTGTCTGCAAAATTTGGGATCATTCAGAGTAGTATAGATCGGTCCGGCGCGTTGTTATAAGAAATCAGGAACATAGAAATCCTTAAGTTTGATCCTAGGGGTTTTGAGGGGTGATTTTTAGATTTAGCGCTATTTTGGAAGTACCGAAGGCTCGAGCGAGTCCGTATTATTAGTTAGGACATGTTGGCATATTTGGACGGGTGCTCGGGTTGGCCTAGGTGCCTCCTGAACACCACACGAGGCCAAAAACCAGCTGAAGATGCAGCTGGTGCACCTGATCTGGTGTGACCGCAGGTGCGGTTGCCCAGCTGCAGGTGCGGGACCGCTCCTGCGGTCCCAGCCTTGCAGGTGCGAAGGTTCCGCAGGTGCGGTTCCTCTTTTGCAGGAGCGGAACCGCAGGTGCGGTCTCCAGCTCCGCAGGTGCGACCCCAGCCCCTCTTGCCCAATTCCGAAGTTGCGAGCCCCACCTCGCAGGTGCGAGACCGCAGGTGCGGTCCTTGAGCTGCAGGTGCGGAACCCCTGTAGGCCAGGCAGTGAAATTTCATTTAAACATGGGATTTGAGTCATTTCTTCCATTTCCATCTTCTTCCTTGTGCTATTTGGGAGCTTCCAAGAGGGCCTTCAACCTAGTACTTGAGGTAAGTAAATTCCATATCTAGCACTAGTTTCAAACATCAATCCCTAGTCAAATTCCCTACTAAATTATCAAAAATCATGGAATTAGGTAGTAATTTTAGGGCTCTTGAGGATTTTGTGATTTTCCGTTTTAGGCCATGGATTCAAGTAGAACTCACACATTAATGATCCTTAGGCTATGGGTGAGTGATCCCTTCGAGAATTTTTGAAATTTGAACATGCCAGATCGGGGTTGGAATTTGGGAATTCTTCAAGAATAGCGATTTTATTGAATAACTAAGATAACTTCCCACATTGTGCATGCATTGATTTAATTGTACCCCTTTTTGCTAGTTGCGAGTCCTCAGGTGTAGAGTTCGGAGTTTCGGGCGCAATTGTGGTCTGAGGGGTAGATTCGACACGAGGTGAGTCTCCTTTCTAACCTTGTAAGAGGGAATTGTTCCCATAGGTGATGTATATGCTATGTGTAAATTTTTTGGGGGCTACGCAAGCACCAAGTGACGAGAGTCCGTACGTAGCGGCTATCATTGTTATGTCTGGGTAGTTAGGCCCACATCATGTCTTATATGCTTCCTCGTAATGCCTTATATGCTTCCTTGTAATGCCTTATATGCTTCCTTGTAATGCTTTATATGATTCATTGTGACGCCATATGTACTATGAGATCATGTTTTGTATAGTATTAATCCTTTGAGGCTTTATGGAAATTGTTGAATTGAAAGCAATTTGTTATGGAAAGTAAGTTTTATAAGATATTGTGTGTGCATGTGACCGCTTCGCAATTTACATTCCGCGAGCAATGTGTGATTTACCCCATTCTTATGGGAGCGGGCCGTACGCCACGGGAGATTGAAAGGTGCACTTTTGGGACGGGCCGGTCGATCCCCGGCAGTGCACAAAGATGATATAATTAAGAATGCACTCTTGGTACGGGCCGTTCGATCCTCGGCAGTGCATGGACGAAGTTGTACTATGATATGATATGGTTACATTGAAAGATGCTCTTTTGGGATGGGCCAATCTGTCCTGTGCAGTGCGTAGTTATGATTATGGTGAGCATACACTTTTGGGACGGGCCGGTCGATCCCCGACAGTGCATAGCTATTTTTCCTTATGACTCCGGCCGGTTGTCTTATTCTTGTGTGCGCATGATTATTTGGCATTGTTTCGTGGATTTTGACTTGTATGAGATAGTTTTGGGAAAGAAAGTGGCCATTGTTATTGTTCCAGTATTTTTCTTGGATTCCTGTGCTTTATACATAATTGCTACTCACTATCTTACATGCCTACTGCTTTTATTTTATCATTGTTATATCATGCTGTTAGACCTTAGTGAGTGTCAAGTCGACCTCTCGTCTCTACTTCTTCGAGATTAGGCGGGATACTCACTGGGTACATATTTATTTTAATATGTACTCATGCTGCACTTCTGTACTTAACTGTACAGGTTCTGAGGCTGGTGCGTCTCGTTATCAGACCAGATTCTGATAGTGACCGTAGCAGACCTGACTTCACGGTGAGCTGCTTCCCTCTGGCGATCCCCAGCAGCACCATGGAGTTTCATTTACTTTTGTTTCCCGTCTATTCATGCAGATAACGGGATTGTATATATTATTATCCTTTGTATATTCCGTTAGTATGCCCATGACACTTGTGACACTAGTTCCTGGCACACACGTAGTGTATATTTCGGGATTGGGGTTGTATATGCATGCATATGCTTTTTTTTGGCCATGTATTGTTGTGATTTTATTTTCACATCAAGCTATCATCATGTTTAATTGTTTTAAATTGGTAAAAACTGACTTGTTTAATCAAATGGGAAGGGTAACACCTAGTGTAATTCATATTGGCTTGCCTAACCCCGTCGTTGGGCGCCATCGCGACCTGGATTAGGATTCTGGATCGTGATATAGATGAATCGAAGTAGGAGTATGATGGGCTAACTTATCAAAGCTGATGGCATATTCTGACACTGTCATATGACCTGACACAACCGTTCAAACCTTATGCGCCACGTATTATGGAGAGTCCGAGAAACAACTCTTTCAAAAGCATTTATGAGAACTGAGTCAAGTAATTGAGGGGACATTGGCTGATCATCCTCTTCGTAGGCTTGCCACAAACACCGGCGACCAATTTCTTCTTTTACCATGCAGACTCAACACTACTGAGATACCCCCTTTATTCATATACATTTCATTATTATTTTGGGGTAACTCTCATCTCTATTGACACACAATGATCACAAAAGTAGAGCACTATACCGATAAATCTTGGCACGAACCATGTAGTCTAGAAGCTTGCTAATCATTGTAGTCCCTCTGGAGAACCCAAAAATCCGCAACCGTGACTTCCGCGCTGAGTAGACCTTCTATAGATTTAAAGTTGTTTGAATAACTCCTTTGGTACTGAGTTATAGGGTTATTAAGGAGGCAGACATACCGCAAGTCCCAACTTTATCTCTTGCAAAATCTCAGGCCTTATACATTCCAGGCCAAAATCCATATACCACATGAAGTCGTAGGTCACAATGCCTGATAATTCACAATGTTAAACTTCACAGCTCATATAAATCAACCCGGTTGCTTTCAACTATTTCCTTGTAATGCAATACTGAAGTAGCTATAAATCCTTCTGTGATATGGGCTAGTCCAACATGTACCGACTGAGCTAGAACCTCTGCGTCTAGATCCATTTGAGAATGTACAATAGGTGCTGATGTTCGAGCTTTAGTCGGAGCTCTGCTTCTGTCTCTTCCCCTAATCATAGCTGTCATTGGGGCTTCATCTCTTGTCCGATTGTAAACGCTTTGCGTGTTGTCGAGATTTGTGAGAGGACAAGAATAGACGATTTCAATCATCAATGATAGAATAAATTCGCACGATAGAGTAGAATAGAATTGAAATTGTTCCTAACTTCATAGCCTCTGAGAGATAAGTACAAACGTCTCCGTACCGATTCTTCAGACTCTACAAAGTTTGTTCGTGAATTGTGAGACCTAAGAAACCTAGTGCTCTGATACCAACTTGTCACGACCCAAATTCCCAACCTTAGAGATCGTGATGGCGCCTAACACCACACTTACTAAGCAAGCCAATGTTAGAGTTCGATTAGCTATTTACCTTTGATTATCCATTTAAACATAATAAATAATTATAAAATAAACATAAGCTACTGAATTTCAATGAATAATTCCAAACATAAAATAATAAACACTTAAATAAACCGAGCCACGAACTAATTATATAAGTAACTCTAGAACTACCCTAGGGTCTGGTGTCACAATTCACGAACTACTAAAGAACACTACAAATAATGGGCTGAAAAAAATAATGTAGATGTTCTGAATATAATAAAACAATTTTATAAAAATAGGAGAAGACTCTCGAGATCTCTGAACGCCGACAGATATACCTCGTGTCTCCGAATAAATGAATAGCACCTCTAAATATCTCTATTGTTGGTCGATACCTGGATCTGCACAAAAGAGTGCAGAGTGTAGTATCAGTACAACCGACCCCATGTACTGAGTAAGTGCCGAGCCTAACCTCGACGAAGTAGTGACGAGGCTACGGCGGGGCATTAACAACATATAACCTGTGACAATAATATATACAATAACGCAATAAAACAATTCTACGCGAACAAGAATAAAATATAACTGAGACAATAAGTATAAAGCAAGAAGGAAATCTTAAACAAATAAATAAATAAATACTGCAACAACAATAAAATAACTCAGCCGCCTTTTCTAGGCCTCAGCTATAACCAACTCTCAAATAAATTCCAAGTTTTCAAACTCTAACTTTAAATAAAAATAGTGCCAAAATATGAAAAATAGTAATATAAAATGGTAGTTTTCAAATCATGGTTTTTCTTTGAAAATCATTAAAAATATAATTGTCCTCCCTTATTGCTCCTTGTTGCGGCGTGCAACCCGATCCCACCAGACATATCATATCAATTTATTCACCCGTATCCCAATCAATTTATTCACCCGTATCACAACCAATTATCCACCCTTATCACATCCCCCTTATCACAGCCCCCTTGTCACAACCCCCTTATCACCACCTTTCAAGTCAAAGCCTTTCACAATATTTATGTCTCGACAAATTGTAAACAGAACAAGTTTCACTTTAAAATAATAGTATAAGCAGAGTATGAAAAATGACAATAAAACAATGAGTGTTCCAACCTTTATTTTATAAACAGTAAAACATCCATATTCTTCCTTATCATTGTCTTGTTGCGGCGTGCAACCCGATCCCAACTATTCACAATATCACAATCAATTATCCACCCTTATCACAACCCCCTTATCACACAAATTTTGTTTATTCATCAAAAACTTTAACAGTTCAGGCAAAGCCTTTCACAACACTTTTATTTCAACCGATTTCAAACAGAAAACAGTATAGCTCGTAAGCTTCAACCAATATCATTTCACAATAAAACCAACCAGAATATATGTAAACACCGTAACGCTGTCAATCCAGCTCAGTCTCTATGTACCATGATAAAATCAAGAGAACAACCAACACTTTTAACACACTTGCCACAACAATTGGCGATAATCAATTGAAACCAAACAACCACGTAAACCTCAACAATCATAAAACAGTTAAACTGCATT
>ML249397.1:35234-63036 GCA_005239495.1 Nicotiana undulata | reverse complement strand
TGGGCTAACATCTAGTTCATTCAGATTCAGACCCTCATTAAGTGCAAACAAATGAGGCCTTAAAATCAACATTCGTTCAGACCGGAGGTTCAGTTATTGGCTTAAAAATGTGTTTATTTTCTTTCAAAAGTTTAAAATTCCTCAATACCTTTAACTTTTTCTCTTGTATTCGGAGTAGGTCGTGGAGGCTTTTAAAATTTTGACTTCAGATGAGAAGGTAAAAGCAATCCTGGTTAACATCTTCGGAGGAATAATGAAGTGTGATGTGATAGCCAGTGGTATCGTCAATGCGGCCAAACAGGTTAGTGTTGTTTTAGCTTTGGTGATTGATCAGGGTTGTGTAGATCAAAGATGCATTCTCTTTCAAAACCAGCTTTTGGTGTCTGCCATATTCTCGCCAGACATCGATAATGAATGGCCCTTTTTACCAAACCCCCTTTCCTGTTAATGATTTGTCTTTTCCGGAGTTCTTTTAGCTCACCCTTTTCCCCCTAATGAAGAAAAAAGAGAAAAAGAGGAAATTAAAACGTATAACTCCATCTATGACCTTGAGACTGCATGAAGCTTCATAGCATATGTACTGATTCTTCCATTTTTTCTTAAGGTTCAATTGAAAGTGCCAGTGGTTGTTCGTCTTGAGGGTACCAATGTTGAACAAGGGAAGAGAATTCTAAAGGTATATTCTGAATTTCATCCTCTACGCAGGAACTTATTTACTGCACTTGGCAGTTGCTAATTATTGTTTCCATCAGAGAACTCAGTCTCAAGTGGTAATTGCTTTCTGCCCTGGTTTGTCTGTGCAGGAAAGTGGAATGACCTTGATAACTGCCGAAGATTTAGATGATGCGGCTGAGAAAGCAGTAAAAGCAACTGCTAGTTGAGTGGAAACCACTTTTATAGTTTTATTTCTTAGTCTCTCCCTTTTTGACCGGAAACATCTGAATGTCCACATTTCGAGTGTACAAGAAGAAAATAGGGATTAAATTCTTCTTGATAAGACTTGGAAAAAAGCTTGATTTTATTCAGCTGTGACCTAATTATCGGTCCTATTGATCCTTACCCCTCTGATTTTACCCTTTCTTTATTGATGAGTGTGTTGTGTTGGGATCAAAATAACATGGTGCATGCGGAAACTAACAATACAAAACTTGATGAACGATAAATCATGACGACAAAAGAAAAATATACTAAACTAAGCATAATAGTTTATAATGGTTTGATCAATTGATCTACATATGATAAAACTAATATAAAAGAAAGAAAACTATAGAGAGAAAAATCTCCCCCTAAATAAAACTCTTTAATGACTACATTGTGGATGCTATTGTTGTTCGTTTTGTGAGAAGTAGAGATCTTTAATTTATAGATGTGCAAAACTTGTCTTCCAAGAAAAGGATAAGACATATTAAGGAGATTTAATCCTTTAGGAGTCTTTTTCCATTCCTTAAAAAAAAAAAGAGTCCTAATAGAATTAGAAATTCAGGGCAAAATCCTAACATGTTGTTCCCAGCTTGTGGAACTTTGAGAGTATCCTAAAAATTACTGGCCCTTAGAACCATATTTTTTGTGGTCTTGTCGATAAACTTAGAATAAGCCTTTTAATATCTCCCAGTTAGCCATGGGAACAGTTATTATACATGAGTAAAGTTGTTCAAAGTGATTTGTTCCCTATCCAAGAAATTCTATTTGATGCGTCCAAGTAATTGCTCCATCTACTTTATGAATAGGGCAAGCATCTTTTTAGGCGTAATCCAAGTTTCGTGTGCTAGGCAGTGGTTGAATTTGCATGGAGGTGGATAGCTATCATTTAATGCAAAATGGTAATAGTTTAGTTGCATTTCTGTGTTCAGTGCATTGGTTGAAATTGGAAATGGTAAATTTTTTTTTCTAGATAAGTTCACAAAGTTATTCTGGGGTGAGGGGAACAAATGTATGTCATTTACATGTCTGAAACTAGCTTTTCATTATGCATTGACTCTGCTATTCTCTTGGCAATGCAATAAGCAGTGGACTGTATAGTGATCATTGGGTTGACACCAACTGCTGTAGGAAGCACACTTCCATCACATACATATAAGCCTTTTGCTTCCCAGCATTCTCCGTTCTCATCCACTGCTCCATCTTCCTCATTCGCCCCCATCCGACAGCTTCCCATTTGATGTGCAGAGCCATAGATTGCCCACTGTTCTCCTTTAGAGCTTGGCCCTCCAGTAGCTCCAACTGTGTCCAGAAACTCTTCCAACTCTTCATTCGTGATCCCTTTACAACTGATTTTCTGTCCGTCACTTCGATATGTTCCCACTTCAGCAGCTCCTGCTGCTACCAGGATCCTCAATGCCCTTCTTACACCTGCTTTGATATTCTCTTTATCAATTTCATCCAGTCTGTACTTTATCCTCCCTGCCTTCTTTACTTCTCCTGAACCTTGATCTTTTGCCAATGCAAACAGATTTGCTGTTCGCGAGTACTTTGTCATCCTCTCCTTCATATCCTGCCCAGAAGTCCATGGGAAAAAGCTGGCGAAAGAAGCAGGTCCCAGAGCTGTAGCTTCTATTATGGCCTGTGCATTAGTTTCTTCAGGCACCATCTTATGAACGGCTGTCATTATTCCTCCCTCATAATTCTTGCCTTTGATTTCAGACATGGATTCGGGGAAGTATCCCCACACCAAAAGAACAGGGTGGAGGTGGAGGTTTGTTCCAATGTTCTTGTTCTTCAGTCCACTGGAAATCAGTAAGGGAGGTGTGAAGAGAGATCCACAGGAAGAAATTGTGGCGCGAGCTTCAATGTGCAGCTTCTTAGTGATCTTCTTGCTTTCAGTTGTCGCAATAACTCCGACACATCTTTTCCTCATCTCCTCATTCATGCCATCTTCCAGTATGAACCTTTCTGCAGTGCATCCAGTCAAGATAACGGCGCCTGCGTTAACAGCATCAACAAGCCAAGTGGTATCAGTCCCTTTCTTGTCTCCTGTTTTACAACCATAACCACAAGAACCACAATAATGATTCTCTGAAGAATTTCTTGGTATATTTTCCACCTTCAAACCAAGATTTTCGCACCCTCTTCGTATTACTTGATTCTGAAGTCCTTCCTCGGAGCAATTCTCCGTCACACCAATCCGTTTGCAGACTGCATCCATAGCAGACTGATATTCAGAAGTTCCAAACCATGGAATCTTGTGCTTCACAGACCAGTCATTGACAACATCAGTTGGAGTTCTAATGGAAGCAGACCAGTTTACAGCAGATCCACCACCAACTGTCGTTCCAGCCATAAGCATTACTTTTCCATCATCAGTACTAAGCATTGCACCTAATTCATACAGTTCATTCAATGAAGGACCTTCAAGACCAGAATAATCTTCTGCCACAAAGTAATGACCTTTTTCGAGCACGACGACTTTGTGACCTGATTTTGCAAGGATTGCTGCTGCAACACCTCCTCCACATCCAGAACCAACAATCACAACATCACACTTTATCTTAAAGGTGTTGTCTTTTGTATCCTCAGTAAGAGGAACACCTTTCTTTGATAAGGATTCTTTCAAAGTTTCATCACTCTCATTTATGGTTTCCACAATCCCTTTTTCAAGTGGTCTTTCTTTATGGTTTCCAGATGGAGTCTGTCTTGTGTCTGGTTGATATCCAATTGCTTCCCATGCTGGATTCTTGCAATTTTCATCAGTCTGCACAGAACCAACCAAGTATTAGGCTTAGTGAAGAATAGTTCCAACATGTTACCATCAAAAGGCAAGAAACTGTAAAACCAATTATTCATTCATAAACAGAAACAAGTCCAATAATTGAGGCTTATCACTAATTTCATCCTTTTAGACACATTCAGTTCCTTTTCTAGTTTCGGATAAAAACAAGGTCATTATCTTGAAAAGTATGATGGGCTGCATGTGCAATAATTAAGTAGGGAAGAGAGGAGCATTACCCATGAGAAGAAGATGAAGAAACACATAATTTTGATCAACAAGAAAGTAATTCTTAGTGGAAGGAGAAAACTTTGTCTGGACCATCTTTGCAAAAGAGCTTCCCTTTGCTTTAAGGATAACTCAGAGAAATTATGAATAAAAGGCCATCTCTTATCCAAGCAAACACGTCCACAAAGCACAAGACTCCCTAATCTTGTTGATAACATAAACACAACTATCCTTATCAAGAACATTGCCTCAGGCTTGCTCCTCTTCACCAGTAGCTCTGCAACCTATTCACAAACCAATACATTCAATAGCAAAGAGCAATGCTTTAGCATCTTGTTCATGAGACAGCAAAAAAAAAAAAAAAAAAAAAAAAAATTACCTCATTGGGGAATGGAGGCTGAGAAGCAGAAGAAGAAAAGAAAGAATGAAGAGCCTTGTTATTCATTGGGAGTGGAGGAATGAGAGTTTCACAAAAGGAAGCAATAGTTTGGATTTGAGAAGAAGAGAAGCCATGGCTATAAGGACTGCTAATTCTTCCTCCTTTCAGTGAAGTATGAGTCATCTTTTTTTGTTTCTCTTGAGCTGTTGATGCTTTTGTTTTACTCCTTCAGGCTTCAGCTTGGTATTTATATCCACCACCTTATCCTTGTTGTTTTCTTACTTGTGTTGTGTGTATTAAAATTAGAATTGTCATTGGTTGTATTTTCGATAGACCTTGGGATCCCTTTCCTATTAGACTATTACTTCGATGTATGTGATAATGTCATCGATGAAAAAGAGATATATTTTCTCGAACAAGATGTCAGAAAGTTGAAAGTCTTTTTTAGGTTCCTGTAGGATTGGCATCCTATTCCTACTAGGTTACTAGTATTAGTATTAGTATTAGTATTAGTATTAGTATTAGAATTGAAATTGAGTTACTGCTTTTATTGTAATAACCACTGAAAATTGTTTGTTTCTTCAACTTGTGTTGCAATTATTTAATTTGAGCAGCTATCAGTCGGTTCGAATTCCAATTCAATAATAGACACAAATATTTATCTCAAAGGAAGTATGGATTTTTGGGTAAGTCTTATGGTGACTCGTCGGATTTCTGACGGTTAGACATAAGTTGTGATTGTCAAAAAATTCTAATGACTGCAATATTTTTGTGCATTGGAATTATGGCAACTGTCACATTTTTTATTGTTGCTATATGTTTGAGTAATTAGCCATAAAATTCTAACCAATCGCTACAAAATTTCATGGCTGAAAACTCTGGTGATCATGATGCTTCAAAATTCTGGCCAGCGTGTTATAAAATTCTGATGCGGGGTTATTTTTTAAATTTCTTTTCTTAATGGTGTCAAAATATAAATAATAGTTTAGGGTCCATCCAGTGTCGTTTCTAGGAATTCAAAGTAGTCACGGACTTGTATGGGTCAAAATCTATCACTAGAATACTCAAGTCAAAATGGCATCAGTAAAACATTCTCAGGCCGCCACGTGTCGAAGTGATCTAAGAAACGATGAAGGTCGTGATCGAAGAGTCAACAAGGGCTGAAGTCGAGGAGTCATCAAGGATCAAGGCCGAGGTCGAATGCCCTTGACAGAGTTATAACAACTAGTTTCAAGATATGACATTAAAGGAAATATTCTAGTGAATATTCTCTGCACCAGTACTATTAAGATTTCTACAAACATGTTCCCTATAAATAGAAAGAGACACAATGATAGGGGACGTGAGATATTCATTTGTAAAATGCACTTTGACTTTAAAGGAAGAATCTGGTCTTATTGCAAGCCTACAAACACAACCTTTTCTCTAAGATTCTTGTCCACACTTTTTCACTGAATCCGAGAATAACTCGGATATTCAAAGGCTTATCCATCACATCATTATCATAAAGAATATCCATTGAATTCATCCTTTTTCGGGTGACTCATTCGTTCTATTTACATAAATATCATTTATTGTTATTCATCATTATCTAATGTTACATTACTTCTGTTTGGGTTCTTAAATATTGATTATTGTACACCATCATAGCTTTTGGAATAGAACTACGTGCTATTTATCACACTACCGAGAATTTCGTCTTTAGGATATTAGTATTAACCAAGATTAACTCTCATTTGTATAAATTTAATTAGTTGAACCAAGATCTATATTTTTTATCAAACAATTTGGCGTACTCTGTGGAGATTTCTTAGTTAATTTTTTAGTTTTCTTTAGACCTACAGCTAACGCATGTCACTAACCTCACAAACCCTAAGATTTTTTTTCTTTGTGTGTACAAAAACCTACATGGCAGGCAATCAAGGAGAAATGACAAAACTAACAAGTGATTTCCCTAGCAACCTTATGGACGTTATCAACGAGAGATGTGAAACAGTAGGCGAGGACGTGATGCCCAACGCTTCCCTAGGCGCGAGAGGCAGGGGCGGATCTAGCATATACTGTGCGGGTTCAATTGAACCCATAACTTTCAACGCGGAGTAAAAATTCAATGCTAAAAGTTTTAAATGTTGAACCCATAAGATATAAATCCTGGATCCGCCTCTAGCGAGAGGTCCCCTTCCCCCCATTGTAGCATAACAAAATCCAGCGGAAAATGGGCCTTCACGTCCACAAAAGAAGGAACACCCCCATCTGTTAAAAATCCCCTCGAAGCATGGTTGACCGACACGCTAGTGAGCATGCTTAATAAGCCCAATCCAGGCACGAATACAGAAACTGCAAGAGCTTGCATGATACAACGAGCAGACGAACAGTGCAACCGACCAAATCCTCTGACAACTGGTATAACTCACAATATTTCTAATGGTGCAGGTGACATCATCCTCGAGCCGTTCTAAAGAGAATGGAAAACGTGGAGAATGAAAACAAGCACTCCGAGGCCAGGTGAATGAACACCAAGAACGAGTCGACAAGATACCGGACGCTCCTAAGCCGTTGCCAAAAAGAGACGTCGGCAGGTTCGTAGAGAAGCCGTACAATGACGAGCCAGCTCTGCACGCCATACCAAAGACCTTCAAAATTACCGCCCTACCTCAAGATATACGACGGAACGACCGATCATGAAGATCATGTGACCCATTACGTCACCGCGTGAAAGGCAACGACCTCGCCAAGGAACAAGTGTCCTCTATTTTGTTGAAGAAGTTTGGCGAAAAACCTTATGAGAGGGGCATTAACATGGTACTCACAGCTACCAGCTTGCTCCATAGAAAGGAAATGGCCGATAAGTTCGTAACTGCCCATGCCGACGCCAAGAAAGCCGAAGCAAGAGTAAACGACATATTCATTGTCAAGCACTCCTTGGGAGAGGGACTGAGGGACTTCCTCGCCCGATTCAAGAGAGTAAGGATGACTCTGCTCGTGTCTGAAGGGATGGCGATTGTGAATGGGTTGAGTAGAGATGGTTCAAGAGCAACTAGAAAACTGTTGAGCCGATTGATGTCCTCCCACCAATTGGGGCGAAATCCATAATGCTTATTGTGCCGAGGTACGAGTAGATGAGGAAGACCTCAACGGACCAACTCATCGGCTAATCTCGATACAAATCGAATCCAGAAAAGAACGAAGAGACAACATCAGGAGGGATCACCCGGTCTCGCGACCCAACAGGGAACGACACTAGCCATACATTAGGGCGACCACAACACCTTCCCTCCGGTATGAAGAAGGCCCATCCAGGCCAAGGACAGGGACTCACCGGAACGAGAGAAGTATGCCCTCCTTATTAGTTATTATCTGCTCACAATTTTTGTAATGAATAATGCTAATTAAGTTATCATAACTTGTAAAAAATTATATTGATTTTTATGTGAAGATTAATTTATGAGTTAGTCCCCACATATTACGGTCAAAATTGATATTTGGAATTTGCATTTCCATCACATCATACTGCTGCCATTTCAAGAAAAAAACTGTCATCGAATTTTCTAGTCATTTCAAAGGAAAAAAATGTCAAAACCAATCTAAGTAAAAATTATCGGATTCATTGGAATTCGTAACTAATACTCTAGCCCGCACCGGTTTAATTATAAGCCCATGTTATAATCTTGTGAAAGAATAAAAGAAAAGAAAAAGGCGAAAGCCTCCTACAAGAACAAACGTATTGTTTTTTCCCTTGTACTTCCTCCTTCCAAAAAGAATGATATTTTTCAAATTTCAAAAGTCAAACTTCTTTATTTTAATCGTAAATTTGGACGTAGATTCTTGGAGTTTTTGAAATAAAATTTACACATCTAAAAACTACATAAAAAGGAGTATTATAAGTCATAATAATTAACAATTCAAAAGACTTGATATACTCATAGCTCATCTTAATTGTTAAATTTGTAATTAAATATCATAGATGTATAATAATTTTTTTGATACAAAAATAAAATCTAAGCAAAAACTATTAGTCATAGCTAATACTCCACCCTTAATCTTATGAAAGAAGAAAAGAAAAAGAATAAGGCGAATGTACACGGTATACATGTATAGACTATAGATAAAGGTTTTGAGAAGTATCAAAATATTTGACACCATAAGTTATTCAATTTCACTACAACTAATACAACGTACAAGTTAAATCAATATTTTAAATTTCATTCAATCACTAATCGTCATACAAAATGAAAAGACGTGGAATCAACGAGGAGAAAAAGATAGCTGAAATTGACAATTGCATCTATAGATAACGGAAAAGGAAAAATGTTATGCCAGTAGGATTTTTCCACACTTGCAACGCCATAACATGGAGTTTGCTTCATTCTAGATCTTAAACTTGGTCGACGGTTGATACATCGAAAAGGTCGTGGATCTCTATAAATTGAGGATTCGTCTTTCATACACAACGATATAGAGGAAAAAATCTATTCTGTCGTAAATCTTTTTCTTTTTTATATTAGTAAATCATATATAGGTCACTTGGCTAAATTATATTATAATTTTAGAATATTTTATTTATAGTTACCAAAGTTTGTTTTATTAGCTTTCTCATGCCTTGTTACTTTCGATCCCAACAAAGAGAACAATCAAAATCTTCGAGTCTTGCTGAGAATAGCAGCTGCTTCATTTTTACTCAATCAAGACAATAGAACTTCTTAATTATAAAGTATCTATGAATCAAGATTTCGAAGCTAAAATGAACAGTAATAAAAGCTAATCCAACAAATCACTCTTAATATGTCCACATGTACCTGTTATCACTTATGAATTATTGTAAAAGCAACATATATATGTTCGAAGTAGGGGTAAACAGGCGGATTGGATCGAATATTCGCGGCGAAATGGGTAATTTCAAAAATAGATAAATTATTCGACCCGAATCGTATTTGAGAATTAAGACAGATAAAAAACGAGTTATCCGGCGGATAATATGGATGACTTCTTGAATATGATCACTTGTGGAAAAATTTCTAGTTTTCCAAACCTAAACTTGGTGGTTCTTCAAGAATTTATCCTACAAAAGGTTCCATCAAAACCCTAGATAACAAATTAGCTATTCATAAAAGAATGTAAAATTACAATACGAAAAATCATAACCAACAATGAAAGATAAGAAGAGGAAGGAAAAACTCGTAGAAGAATTTCCCGCCTTGCTCATATTGTGTTTCTGCCTCCTTAGGTCGAATCTGTGTCCAAAATATGTCCAATCCCTCCAAAATACCATTTTTTCATGTATATATACCAAGTAGGTTAGGGCCCAAAGAATTATACCTTCTCCTACGCGAAAATGGACCTTTTTTTTACGCCTGGACGCTCGCGGCTGGGGCCAAACGCGGCGCGGGCGCGGTCATTTACCAGTACTCTGCTTCTGTCCGCGTCCAGGTCCGCGGTCGAAGTTTTGACCGCATTGTTCACCCTGTTCCGTTCGGTACTTGGAAAAACTTAAAACATGAAAGTTGTATTCCTTTGAGTTAGCTTTCCAACCATATATTATATAGCCCAAATGGAGTATTGAGATAAAAGTTATGTTCATTTTATTAGACAGTGCGCAATATGCCTATTCGAATCTTCGTTTGTTCTTAACTATCAAATTTGACCCCCGAACACGATCCCGGCTTAATTTCTTGGGCTATTACTCATACTTCAATTCTCCAAATCACTTGAATTCATTCCATAACATCTATATATAGCTCGAAATCACTCCTACAAGGCATAAAACACACAATTAGTGCAAAACACTAGTGATTAAAGCTCAAACTCAATTAAAGTGCAATAAATTAGAGTGTAATAACACCCCACACTTGAACCATTGCTCGTCCTCGAGCAATCAAACTACACTTTATATAAACATGATATTTTTAAGCAATTCTCCTAACTCATCACACCAAGAATATTTAAAATAGACTAAACACAAAAGTGTAACATCTTCACCTCAAGATTTGACTCACAAGTACCACACACTATTCACAACTCACCAACTTACTCTAACATAGAGGTCACTGACATTATCTTTCCTTCATGAATCAAGTGCCTCACATAACAAAAGAGAGTAGTTCCACACACAATAAAATTTAAGAACAATTAGGAACTCAAGATAGAAAGAATTCACTCACTCTCAGAAATAAAATTCATATGCCTCAAAAGATGCACCCTAGGCTTGCCCGTAGTGTACTACTCTATTAATTGAGCTTATTCAGTCTAGGATCAAGTGGGACTTTATTTGGTTGTAATGTAGGCTGGGGGACGGGTAGGATACATTTAGATATAAGAGTGGCTACACCTCCCTAAGCACTTTAATACATATACTTTAACATTCAAACCCTATACTTATGTCAAACCAAACTCCACCTTCACATCAATGTTATTACCCCTTACTTCTTTAAGTACAATTACTTCAAGAATCACCACTTATCAAGGAATATTTTTTTTCCACAGCAATGCAACTATTGTTTTCCTTTTTTATTTTATTCAAACGGCTCTTACTTTATCAAAATAGTGCTCCTTTCTCCTTATTTCATTAGTTCCACTCAAAAGCCAAACCAATCACCACACACTTTAACTTTTACAAAGTTCATAATAATTCAAGTGCTCATGAGAGGTTAAAAGGTTCAAATAGATAGTTAATTCAAACAAATGGGTAAGGCTTGTAATGTGGTTGCTAAAGAAACAGGATTACAGGCTCAAAGGGGTTAACTATGATACATAACAATTAAGTTAACTATGATATTATATATATATATATATATATATATATATATATATATATATATATATATATATATATATATATATATATATATATATATATATATATATATATATATCTCAACAAAGAAACGTCTATATCACTTCCAAGACTGAACAAAACTAATATTTCGCTTTGCAAACATACAGAGCAAGTTCTAGGCATCAAATGCAATGCACAGAATAACACCCAAACCTCACACACACATGGCACTTAACTTCCTCGGGATTGGATTCATCAAGACACTCTAGTCAAAGCAGTTAAGCAAAGTTAAGCTTATACAATTTAAGGTACTTATACAATAGTAAAAAAAATGAGCCTAAGCGTCACAACCAAGGTACTCACTATCCTCAAGGCATAACAAAGTCAAGAGATATTGCTTCAATTCAAAACAAAACATAATGACTCATATTCCTAAAAAAAAAACTAACCACACCCGGTTCAAACAAAACCCTTGGAAAAGAACTGCGGCACAAAGAAAAACCAAGGGGGAATTGCTACACTACCTAACAAAAGAAAATCTTTTATTTTTATTTTTATTTAGACTTAAATCCCTCAAGAAAATTGTCTAATAGATCCATCGTCGGGAAAAGTCCAATATTTTCTATTTAAAAAAAATTATTTAATTAAACTAACATAACTAAAATAGCATAGAAAGTCACTCAGACAATCTACTCACCCCACACTTAAAATTGTGCATTGTCCCCAATGCACACCCATACATACAAGAGGGTAAAAGAAACTCTCTGGTAGGCCAAAAGTCGAAGCACTAGCAACTCATGGGGTACTCAGAATTCTCCCAGGCCTGGTCTTTCGCGTGGGTACCTCACACTTAGTTCCAACCAATGGTTTGTTGTTGCATCATTCCAATGACTTTGCGTTCCATGCTCCCAAAAAAATCAAAATAGACACTACAAGAATAATATAATAATAATAAATAAATAAATAAATAAATAAATAAATAATAAAAAGTAAAGTTGGGTTGCCTCCCAACAAGCGCTTAATTTAACGTCGCGGCACGGCGTGAATCACTTTTTGCCTCCACCTCGAGCTTATGAATTGAATCCCAAGTTTTGATTCAAGCTTATGATTATGGTCATGGAGCAGTGAAACGAATCTAACTGGCCCAAAAAAATAATGTAGTATTCTGCACTCCTTGGCCTTTGTATGAGGTATGTAATCCTAACTTTCTGGCAAGAAGAATTCCAGAATATATGCACCTTGTTCCTCATTCCTTGACTCTTCAATTGGTTCGATGACTCTATTTCCATATCATCATCCAAGCATAATGTGGAAAAATACTTGGAGTGTGGACCAATGCGCTCAAATACATGAACTTCAGGACTTTCAACATCCTCAACATCAATGATACTAGAGTCAACAAAATTTATATCCTCAATTCAAAACTCCCATTCCATGATGCCATGTTTTTTTTTCAAATTAACAAATAAAACTAAAATAAAGAAAATAAAAATCAAATACTAAAAAAAAAGTTAAAACTTGAAACCTAGCAATATGTACACCTACAGCTGCACCGTTAGTTCCCCGGCAACGGCGCCAAAATTTGATCACGCACAACTATGCCTTATAAAAAGGACTAAACGGTCTTTGCAAATATAAACCGGTTTACAAGTCCGGAGTCGAATCCCACAGAGAACTAAGGCTTAGCTATAATTGTTCAATATTGCTAAGAAACACAAGTCCAAATAATTTCCTAATTATAGAGATTATAATATTTATTTGTAACTAATTAACTAACAAATATTATAAAGCAGTAAAACTATCAACTAACAAGGATGAAATTTGAGACAAAATTAAGGAGATTTAGAGTTATGATTTCCCCAATTGTCGGAATCCTTCCCATTACGTCTTCTATAATTTCGCCTAAGTACTCTCTATCAATCATGAGCACTCTTGTTACCGTAAATCTCTCTCGAGCATTTACGACAATTCACTAGACGCACTCTCTCGAGCTACGCTAGCTGCTTTTAATATAGCTCACTTTAGATTGCACCCAAAGTATCGTTATCTCTAACCCAACCTTTAAACCCTCGGTTATGGATCTCCCCCATACTTTGGGAGTGATGTTGTTCAACAACTACCTAAATATGCACTCTCTCTCGAGCAAATACACACTAATTAGGCACAGCTAATTGAGATCCCTTCAATCAACTACAACAAGAACTTAGTAGAACAAATAGATAAAATACTACGGCTCAATTATACAAAAACGTAACAAGAATTTATCCTACAAAATGTTCCATCAAAATCCTAGATAACAAATTAGCTATTCATAAAAATATGTAAAATTACAGTACTAAAAGTCATAACCAACAATGAAAGATAAGAAGAGAAAGGAAAAACTCGTTGAAGAATTCCCGGCCTTGCTCCTATTGTGTCTCTGCCTCCTTAGGTCGAATCTGTGTCCAAAATATGTCCAATCCCTCCAAGATACCATTTTTCCATGTATATATACCAAGTAGGGTCGGGCCCAAACAATTATACCTTCTCCTACGCGAAAAGGAAACTTTTTTTTTACGCCTGGACGCTCACGGCCGCGGTCATTTACCAGTACTCTGCTTCTGCCCGCGTCCAGGTCCGCGGTCGCGGTTTCTACCGCATTTTTCACCCTGTTCTGTTCGGAACTTGGGAAAACTTAAAACATGAAAGTTGTAGCCTTTTGAGTTAGATTTCCAACCATATATTATATATTCCAAATGGAGTATTTAACGAAAGGTTATGTTCATTTTACTAGACAGTGCACAATATGCCTATTCGAGTCTTTGTTTGTTCTTAACTATCAAATTTGACCCCCGAACACGATCCCGGCTTAATTTCTTGGGCTATTAATCATACTTCAATGCTCCAAATCACTTGAATTCATTCCATAACATCTATATATAGCTCGAAATCACTCCTACAAGGCATAAAACACACAATTAGTGCAAAACACTAGCGATTAAAGCTCAAACTCAATTAAAGTGCAGTAAATTAGAGTGTAATTAGAGACTAAAATACGTAATTATAGTCTATCATCACTCATCAAGTTTTACTGAAATGCATCAATCTCTTTGTTCTTTCTTATTAAATATCATACGTTAAGATCTGCTAAATTGTTATATCTTTTTCGAATGTGAAGTGATTATTATTATTTAAGTATCATATTAATTTTTGTGTTTAATTACTAAATTCGGTTAACCTTGAAAGTGTACATTCACAAAATATTATTTTCAAACGGCTAAAAAAATAACTATTATGTGTTACTAAAAGAATTCTTTCATAAGAATATTTATAGATATGTTTGTCAATTTTTTATATTTCTACTAAATATATATTTACTTAAAAAAAATTAACAAAGTAAGATTGAAATAATATTTAAGTAACAAAATATTCGAAAAACCCAAAAAAACCCGACAAAAACGAACCAATCCAAACCGATATAATTGGTTTGGTTCGATTTTGATAAAAATCGAACTAATCCGGTCCATGTACACCGCTAACATTAGCTATCAATTGGTTATCCATTTAGTTAACCATTTTCTAACAGCTTGTTTGGAGGGTTATTTTACGTCGTTTTATAATGTATCATATCGTATTGTATTGTATTGTACTGTATCGTTTGATGATTACAATATTTGGATAGATTGTATCGTTTGCCGTTGTTTCATGATATCATGCACCAGCAATATGAAGAATAAATTTTGCAATATTATAAAGAAAAATTATGAACGAAATAAATTTAATATATAAAAAGGTAGAGTAAATTATAAAATAAAATTATTTAATAATAGTGAAGGGTGAGATGAGATAAAAAGACAAGATAACGATGCAACCACACCAAATCGGTCGTTACATAAAGTGACACATTTCGTCGTTACGTAACGACGGATTTAACGATACGATACAATAAAATTTAAGTAACAACCAAAATAAACATAGTATTTAAAGTAACAATACGATACAATGCAATGGGTAACGACCATCCAAACAAGTTGTAAGTGGATAATATGGTTCATATCCATATCCAACCCGTTTTTAAAAATTTCGTTATTCAACCCATTTTTTAATGGATAATATGGATGGATAACTATTTTCTTTTACCCATTTTGTCACCTATGGTATGAAGGTTTGTGAGTAAAACAACGTCCTAAATCGAGAGCTAATCTATAATCACCTATTTGATTAACAAGAATATATAACTCTTTACAACTCACCAAAAAATCTAAGTATCCGAAAATAATAGAGGGCCCAATAATCTGACCGCCCAGACAAAATTGAGCTACCACTGTCTGTTGCAAGGAACTCTTTATGTGTGCCTATGCCTATGTTATTAGATGCTTGTCCAGATTTTTTTTATCATATTTAGTTTTCTTATTTTTTATAGGAAATGACAATATATTTATCACAATTGAATTTTTCTTTTTTTATAAGAAAATTATAAATTTTCATATTTGGCTAGTCACTTTTCCCGGAGGAAAAGGTAATTTGAACGTTTATAAATTGATGATCTTTCCTTCTCATTCATTAGCATCAACAATGTAGCTAGATGAGGTTTGAGACTCTTGTTTAGGGGGGCAAATTTTGGGACAAGTGTTAGTGTGCCAATTGTGTTTGGTTCTTTGTGAAGTTGTTCTCTTGATATTTTGTACTCTCGTTTATGTAATGAATTGCTCATCCCCGCCTGTGGACGTAGCTCAATTGGCCGAACCACGTTAAATATTCGTCTCTTTTAATATATTTCTATTTTATTGTCTGATCGATTTATAGTCGTTTAAGGTTTGCTCTACTAGCTTCCGCCCGCATGATATATGTTTCTTTCCATCCGAAACATATGTGGTCATGTATACAAAATGAAAGTATTAAAGTGATGAGCTTTTATGATATGGGTTTGATCATCTTTTGGGTTATTGGATTCAACTATTCAAGTACAACAAATTAACTTGGAAATCAAGTCTCACCAAATATTGAATTCGTAAATAATTTAGTGAGATATTCGACGGGAAAAGAAAAAAAGAGTAATCCACATCCTATGTGGAATTCAATATCCTACACGTTAGTGGACAATATAAGATTGGACACAATATCGGTTAACAATGAATTGAGATGAACCTATTTCTGAGAGAATGAATACTAATTCAATCACAATAACTAGCTCTGATTTTACAACTGTGTTGAATCTAATAAGAATCGCCTGTTGTGTTCTATCCTAAAACTAATTAAGACATGACTTTCAGTGTCAAACGAAACTCCATGTATTATTATTTTAAAAAAATTAACATTTTCGCAATTGCTGCCATTTCTAGAACAAAAATTGTCACATTCAGACTGCTACGTCTCACGTCTTGGTAGTTAACCATCTATTGGGCATTACATAATCTTTTGAAAGAAGGAAAAAAAAAAAGGCAAAATCCCCCCAAGAGGACAAAGGTAATGATTTTTTTATGACAAAATATTATTTCTTCCTTCCCAATTTATATAACAAATCTTTATATTTTGACAGGTATCATCATGTTTGACACTATGAATCAAGATTTTATAACAAGTAAATAAAAGCTAAAAGGAACAGCAATGAAAGCTAATCCATCAAATCGCTCTTAATATGTCCACTTGTGTTGTGCCGGTCACCACTGATGAATTATTGTTCTATGCACCTATGGTCCTTGTCTATTGGCCTAATTCATTAAAATACTTGCCCAACTAGCCGTCTGCCTTAGGATTTTACACTTGAACAAGATTTTCTTCCGTTTGTACAGTAGTTTGGTATGTTGTATAAGATAACTAATCGTGGTATTTTAAATAGAGTTAATACATTGTTTTGTAATGATTTCAAATCTAGGATAATTAATCCATGGTATTTTAATTTATATACCAATTGGTGTATTATCTTATCCCACCACGACAAGGAATAACAAATCCATGTTTAACCTATACATGGATAAAGTACCAAAGGAAAAAAAAACTACCCTTTTGTCTTTTTTCTAGAAGCGCCTATGAAGACCAAATATCCAAGGGTATGTATAATTGCAAATTTATTACTTTTTTAGTTTAAAAAGTAAACAAATAATGTAGATGATACTTTATATACTCAATTTTAAGCAATGAACCAAACACCCAAAAAGAAATAATTCATGTACTATTAATCCCTATATACTAATCCATGTATAACTTGCCTTCAAACGATTAATATACTAATCCATGTATAACTTGCCTTCAAACCAAACGACCCCTTGTTTTCTAGATGGACCGGGGCAGATTTAGGTATACAATTACTGGCAAGCTTAACTTCTAGACTTAAAGAAAGTCTCTTAACACGTGAGGGAATACTCCCTTTCCTTACCTCCCTGTAGAGATATTGGCTTTTCAACTATCAATGTACTACAGTAGGATATAAATTTGCGACTTTGACCGTGTATCCCCAGTCAAAAGGGAACTTCACCCTCCTAGTTCTTTATTCCCAAAATACATGGGGAGTAATCCTAAATTTACATAGAAGAATAAGAAAATAACCTGCAACTAATGATGTACTGTTCTGAAGAGAAACGAGGACGTCAACATATTTATTCCTTCAGCCCTTGTCAGAATAATACCATAATTAGGTAGAAGAAATGGCACATACAATGAAGTCCTGGGCAAGTAAAATGAAAATCTGAACCCACCCAGCTAACCCACTGAACTCAACTTTCATGGATAGATCAGCACTCCTTCATCATGGCATGCCTTCTCTTTAAAGAGCCGCTTGATCTCTGAAGAACAAATGAATCTCCAGAGAGAGATTTCGAGCTCCATCGGACACCTTGTGATTCTTGATTTACTAAACCTATTAAAATGAAAGGAAGTAGGACATCTGCATTTTGCCGCTTAAGAGGCTTCAGCACTTTGTAAAATTATGTCATGAGAAAGTACAGTGATTTGGTTTGAATCTTACACCAGAACGACGTATTTGTAATACCCTAGGAAAGCAAAGCTAGAAAGGAGGTGCAGATAAATCTTCTTCTACCTTGTTATCCTTGCATTTCTTGAGGAGGAGGAACTGTCCTCGCAAGTGCAAAATCTGCAGTCGCCCAAAAGAATATTCAGAAGTATATTACACCATGTTTAATGGTTAACCAAGTGAAAGATTAAAGTAGTCATTAGAACAAAATGCATTCACAGAGAGTATCTACTAGTTCATCAACCAGCACACATCTCAGAATTTCATAATTCATACCGTTGAACTAAGTCAATTGGTCAAAGATGCATAGCATGAGAGACAAACTCATTAAACGGCTGAATAACATGTAGAAGACAGAGTTATGCACCTTTGGTCTCATTATGCATGAGATTATCAGTTATATGCTCCTTCACATAGACTAGAAATGAAAAATCAGTTAAGCCTGTTACGATATGATAACCTGCTTCAAGAGGATTAGACTATTTTTCATAAATATGCAGTGCAGTGAAATAGACACTTAATCTTAGGCAGGAAAAATCTTCTATTGGGCCATAATAAGAACTACCGATTAGAAAGCAGGTAAAAGCTCTGATAGGGTTTTGAAGTCCATTCTAAGTGCTCATGTGAATTTCCCAATACAAAATGTCAACAGCAAAACAAAAGCCTCAATCCTAAGCTAGTTGGGGTCGCTATATAAATCCCCGACATCCATTCAACTCCATTGGGATTCCTTTCTTTCCAATATTTCAATATTGTTAGATTAATCATAAAATTGCCTAGCTTTCTGCTGGCCCTTAACCTACTGCAACCATCCTCTTCTGGGCTTCCCAACACAAACAACAAAGAGGAATTTTAAAACAAGAAAGTAAATGTGATAAGAGACAAATGTACAAAGATACCTCTTCTTGCAGCAAAGGAGGCAGGTTCTCTGCTGAGACAAGGTTCTCTATTTCCTGCAAGACCTTCGTATCTTTTATGCGAGACCATGTATGTGGAGGTAATGCCAGCAATAGTGCTGTCAGCACATCATTACTTGCAGGGTGCATTGGCGAGCAACCAGCTTGCCCTGAGGGACAGCAGCTAGTTTTTGCTTGAGATGTAGGGACCAGAACATCAACCCCCTGCTCCCCATTCCCATTTACAACTGTGCCAGACACCACTGTAGCAGAATTGTCCCCGGTAGCTCTGTAGCATCTAACACATGTTTGGAGACAGCAAAACCTATTCGATGAACCAGATCTTCCTGCAAAAAGACCTGCTCCTTGGCAGAAAATGCTTGCTGCAACATTAGCCAAACTGCTGTCTGATCCTGTTTTTGACTGGCAGATAAAATTTTCTGAAAATAAAATGCTTGTGACATGCTTATAAAGAGGAGTGTCCTGCACTTGTTTCAATACCTCTTCCTGCAAAGTAAGGCAAGAGTGGTTACTGAACTCATAAATAATCACCTATCCTGCAATTGTTACCCGATCAAATCTATATGACCATTTCTTGGAGCCTTCTTTTTTTTCTTTCTATTTACTAAATTTCTTCAGATACCTTACCTTGATAGCTAGCCTTCCTTTCTCCTCGTCACTCAAATTTTGACCATTATCCTCTTGCCTTCGAACTTCTGCTATCCACTTTATGAATTCAACAAAATTTGAAGGTATATTTGAAAGAACAGTAGAGAGAACATCTTTTATGCCCTTCACATTCTCAGAACTTAACAGGACAGGAAGATCATCCATCAAATGCTTTGAGATAGAGACCCAACTCTCATGTTTACAGCTCTGTAAAAGTTCACCATTCAAAATACATGACTAGTCGCAGAAAAAAGAAAATCCAGGAGTAATTCAATACAGTACATTCCTCCCTCTTTATATTAGAAAATATACATAACAAAGTACATGTTAAATAGTTCTAAAGGCCAACATCGTTAAACTCCATAAATATTATAATGACATCATAGTTTTGAAACAAAAGTCCAAGCTAATCACCTGGCACTACGACCACAATTCCGAAGCATTTGACAAAGATGTTATCATTATGTTACAGCATGTAAAAGGTAGGTAAAGAAGTTGTTTACAACTATCTGACCAAGCTGGTGTACTGAAAAGAATCAACTAGCAAAGGATCTCGCAAGCAGTAATAAAAGTTGCTTCTTATAGTTTGTTCAAAGGAGTTTATATTTTAAGTGGATAACATAATAGCAGCTACTTAAACTTTACCAGGGTATACAGCAGTGCAGGAGCTCTGTGAAGCTTAGAAATTAGCATAAACCTGAAAATTATGTTTTTGCACATAAGTCACTGAAATCCATGCTGCAGAATGATAAAAATATATCAAGTGTGAGATGGATATAGACGGACCGCTAAATTTGAACAGAAAGAGAATTGAAAGAGAAAATAAATGAAGAAAATATACAGTTATGTTTGAAGAAGACCAGAAACAGTGCCGAAAGAGTTCAGCATTTGATTTCCAATTTTAGTCTCTATTATAAGAGGAAGACCAAAACACATAGTAAAACTTCTTCTACATATTTATATTCCTTAAGCTAAATGCTTAGCCAGTATCAGTTGACAGCTAAAAAGCATGAACGAGACGCTGTTCAACGTAAAGAGCATGCTAACAGGCAACAACTCATAGCCATTATGAAAATCAATATCAATATCACAGCACATAACTGGAAGTGCATACCCCCTATGTAATCCTGTAGCTTCATCAATTGTGTTCATGGCTTCCCAAAGGAGAGGGAGGGGAACCCAATGAGGAGGATATTTAAACCTCGCAACATCTAGAATCAGTGCCATATCCTTTCCCGCGTGATAACCACCAATAGGCGAAAAGTGGCCCGAACCTGTCTGCCATAAGATTCAGTATATCCTGTGTGGTCAAACTCCTGATACAGCAATATACTTCTTCACAATCATAAGCATGGGGATAGAGAAGCTATGTTTGCATTTACCTGCTTAAAAAGGCCTCTATGATATGATGAGATCAGATGACAATTATCACTAGTAGTGCAGGCCATGACTTGTTTACGAAAGTCATCAATAGTACTATGATTAGAGCGAAAAGCTTCCACCTTCGCTCCTGCACAGTGAGCCAAACATACCACTTTCCCAAAAGAGATCCCTTTAGCTTTAACCTTCTCCAAAGGCTCACAACAGTCCAACATAGATTCATCAAACCATCTCCAAGGCCCTGACAGTTTGTTGAAGCTGATAAGATAATGAACTCCAGGCTCATTGACGCAAGCAGACTATAAAAAGGATATGAACAACCAAGTTCGAAAGAGTAAAACGTACAAGCATCAAATAGTTTCAGGTGATGAAAGCTAAGAACGTTAAAGCTGTCCTCACCAAGCTCCTTTCTTTTCCAAACTGACACTTTAATATCAGTAGACATTGGTGACCAAGATATGACCCTAACATATAAGTTAATTGGTGGAAAGAAAGGTTTTCAAGTTTTTAAGATGTGAACATTGAAACAAAATATTATCTAAGATGTTTCTAGTTCATGTAAATTGGAAACAGAAACTGACAATAAGAATGATTTCATGTGACCATGAATTTGGGACAAATGGACATCAACAAATAATATGCATGAGGCAACTCAGAGCAACAGCTCCTAGATGCATGAACCCGTTTCTGTTAAATGCAAATGGAACAAAATACAGACACAGATGTTAACTCTAATGGAGTTCGCAGAGAATAAACACCTTCAATAAATGAGGTATGAAAAAACATTAAGTTGCACATATAGCAGTTTAGATCTGTGGAAGGTGTCCAGCAACAGTGGCTAGGATTCATGTTGAGAACAGATGATATCAAACTCATGCCAATGCAACACAACATAGCAGATCAACTTACAAAGCTCACAGACAAGGCATCAACTTATTTCCCTATCAGAGAGATCTCAACAATAAAAAACAAAGTGAACTACACATCTCTGTGCTATACCTTATAACTAACATGGGCAGATCGGGATAGGCCAAATTATTGGAAAATGATGATGTAAAGACCTTCATCAAGAAAATAAACATATAAAGAGCCCGAGACCTTATTAACAATTCAGAAGGCAAGGCCATGAAAAAGTGATTATCAAAATCATCGATATAGTCGGGAGGATAGGAACACAGATTCACTTGATGATAGCAGAGTTACCTTTCCATTTTCGTCCTGGATCAATAGCAAGGGCATTCAAGACCATGGAAAGGCTAGCCAAACCACAATAGGCCGGTTCAGACTGTGTCTGAAAATAAGAGATCAATTTGAAAAATCCTTCCATTGTTCCATTCTGGATGGCCTCCAAAAAAAGTTGCTGCAAATCCAAAAAACACGCAAAAATCAGTACAAAAAGAACAGTGACTGAACAAAGTATCAGAACCAGATATTGTATCTCTTTCTCATCCCTCCACCCCGTTTCATGCATTTCCTTTTTTCTCTGAGGTATGGCTAATTAAAAAGCAGTCTATGCTGATGAAAACAAATTCATGTTTACAGAAGAAATTTATTTTTGATATAACATTCAGTTCTTAGAACAAAAGACTTAGTTTGATATCTTATAGTATCATCTCAAGATAAATGTAGGAATGGCCTGTATTTGATCAGGCGGGCATTTTAGGTATCTCTGTAAGATAGACATTCAAATTCCAGGTTTATGCAAGGGTCACTTAACCTTTTTCCGAAAAAGTTAAGGATCTCCCTAAATAACATTGTTTCCTATGAAATTCAAGACACTGCACAAATACACGGTCACTGGCACACCTATCTTCTTATAGTTTCTCAGTCTAAGAGAAGCTACAATGTTCTCCATACGATACCACAGTAGCCTATTGAAATATTGTGGGAAAAAAAAGTAAGGGACAACTATCCCTTTTTCAGCTAGGAAGCCTATCATAAACCAGTATGATCAAACTCAGGCAATCAGTGAGAAAGCAACCCGAAACAGATCCTTAAGATAACTGTTGCAGTAATAACTGAGAGCTTTCCCCATTAAAAGATTCAACTTCCATAATGACAATACTTAAAGGGTGGGAGGAGCCAAGGATCCAGACAAGTGATCTGAAGGGAGGGCATAGATAAAAATCTGCAGAGGAAACCAGCAGTCATCCAAGAAGTATTATTATGTTGAGTATTCATTGGAGGTATAAGGATACAATGTGATAGACTAATAAATAGTTTCTCAACATTTGGATTGGTTATGGCTAGTCTGAGCAGAAAATTTAACTGAAGGCAGATGGAATTGAGCTAAGCAGCATATGGTTGTTTGGGTTTGTAAGGAGTCAAAGGGATGTGCCTCAATGAGGCTGTGGCTGCAAATGAGGAATGTAGCTCTTCTCACTTTGATCTATAGGGGAAAAAGTAACTCATTAATCTCGTATTAATATAATTTTACATATGGCAGGCAAGAGTCATCCTTCAATCAAGTGCAGAAGTTGAAGGGGAAAATGTCACTGTAGCAATTCGGCACAAAAAGCTTATTAAGTTCTTGGAAATAAAGAGTATTCGCGCAATTGTAATAGACTTAATGGCCTGAGTATTCCATCCCTGTAGATATGTAGAAGAGTTAAAAGAATATGAATGATGTCAAGTGTATGTTTACTTGGATACTTTGATATAACTCCTTTTCTCTATTCCTCTCTGAAAATCAACTTCAATGGAAAGTCAAAATCTTATGCGACAACTTTTTTTAATAAAAAGATACGCATAAAAAAATCATGTATGGAAAGAGCCAGAGAAAACTGTATTCAATCTCTTCATATTAATGACAAAAAGGATTTTAATTTCATGAAACAACATCAAACTGGAGAAAAAAGATATTCAAACAAATCTGTATTTGGCTGTACGATGACATCAACGTCAGATGTACACCTTAACAGTCGAACCGAACAATAAGATGAATTGATACCATAACCAAGGGCAAGCAAGTACAATAAACTAGAACATTATTCACACATTTTAGTATCTGGAAGTTAAGGGCATACCGCAAGAAATGGGATGTTAAGACTTAAAAAATGTAGATGTAAAAGTAAGCACAGACAAAGACACCGACAATTAATTGCCAAAAAAATAAAAATATCGTACATCATCAATAAATATATCAACAAAACATTGAAGCAGTAAGGGGTAAAATATATGAAAGTCAGATGTCTTCCAATGTGGAAAGCACAAAAATAGCTACAAAACCTTAAGAACAGCAAAATTTACAAGTCCGTGTAAAAAAGAAACAGATTCCTGATTTCCTTTTTAAGACTGCCATGGCCAAAGTTCTCCATGTGGAACATCAAGGACAAATTTGAATAAAAGGTACTATATGTTATGGGGTCTGGACAGTTAACAGTGAATTGGTGTCTAAATCAACTTACAATAAACAATTATCTAACGTGTATCATATAGGCCAATCCCGAAGGCTGACCAGCTGATCAAGTTGTTAATCACTGTGGTCACCTGGATCTTGGTGACTCTATTAAATCAATTACCTTCAGCTGAAATACAGACACAGTTTAATTATTTTAAAAATATATATACTTATACTAAGTTAGCAACCATTGTGGCAAAATAATAACGACACAATTACAGATTCAAAATTAAGAATAAAGTCCAAACCAATTAACAAATTGGTACCAGCTAGTAAACAGATAGCAAAAAGATTAAGATATAATCCATATTCATCGGTGACAAAATAGAACAACAACCAAAGAAGGCTAAAACCCTAGTCTTCAAGCCTCAGCACAAACGAAAAAGGAAAGAGTAGCACTAAAACTTGCCTTCCCTTCAGTAGAAGCGAAATCAACAGCCGGAGGCGACGGAAGAACTCGCCGATACAAACCCGCCATCGCCATTTTTTCTGGCTTCAGAATCTCCCCTATTAAATACTCTCTTGTGTGCCTCACCTCACTTAGGGATTTTAATTTAGATTCCCCGCGATAATTAACGCGATTTACGAGTCTAACTTTTCGTGTAGTCAAAGATTTGTCCTTATGAAAAGCAATAAACAAATTAAATAAAAAAGGTTTGTGCGTTATGTGGCAAGTAGCAGTAAGGAAGCACTACAATGTGGAAAAAGAGAAATATTCGGATTTCCTTTCACTTTATCCTAAGAAAGATTTATTGCAAAAGAAACGTTTATAGAGTAAAGCATTTACGATCTTATGTGTTCTAAAATTAATATAAAGATTGATTATGTAATTATTCGAAGAAAGTTGATTCAAAAGAACACAAGCTAATAAAAGAATCATAAAACTTTGCTTAGAGCAATGCCAACAGCTTTTCCTTAAGAAGTTATAACCATGAACATGAATCTCGGTTACTTACATTTTGGGTTTACAATGCAAAATTTTGTACAATTAAACACGTGATAGCAATATAGTCAAACCTAAACTTCAGGTTTCAACTCCACGATTATTAGAGTCTCCACATTCATTTACCTCCCGCTTGTGGTGGTGTCTTAGTGCCTCCCTGCACTGTAAAGTAATTGAATATAGTACTTTGACGCGAAAGTATTAAAACTCATTAAATGCTAAAGTTAATATTTAAAAACATACAACTAGTTCAATGCTAAAAAATATTAAAGATCAAACTCATATAATTTAAATTATGAATTTGCCTCTGTCCTGAACTTGCTCAACCGAGATAGTAGTGAGCAATCCTACGGTTCCCCTAATATTTTCATGTGTTTCTCCAACCCCGAGAGCCATAGCAGCATGAGAGGTATGTGCGAGCAGAGTTGGGAACCAAATTAATATTTTTTTGAACTGCAAGAACAAAAATAAGGGTAAAAAAAAAAGACAGAAGTATATATAGCACCCAAGTACTGGGCGCTATTCATTAACGGCGTTAATGTATAGCGCCCAATACTTGGGCGCTATATGTAAAAAGTTGCAACGCCCAGGTATAGCGTCGGGTATTTGGGCGCTATACCCTTAATTTTAAAATACCCCATCCTCTTCAAGACGACCCACTCGTCTTCTTCCCCATTTTTTTTATCTTCTCCCCTCTGGTTGGTCCCCCACCCCGCTGCCCCACTATTTAAAAAAAAAAAAAATTGGGTCCCTCCGTTACAGAAAAGGTAAAGAAAATAGGTCCCACGTTGGAGTAGAACTTTGTAATATTGTGGATTCACACTTTCGGAGTCAAAATTTCAATCGATTTGCTTTCCGAAAACTCTAAATCGAGGTATTTCGATTTATTTGATGTTTAAACTTTCATAATAATGCATATTATTTGATTTGTATGTGTTCTATTTCGTTTTTTTGCGAAACTAGTATGTTAAATTTATCCGTTTTTGCGAAATTAGTATGTTTTCATGCCGTTTTGTGTTTTATTTGCAATTTAATTTTTTTTTGCTTATGTTTAGTTTAGATTATTTTTTAGCCTAGTAAAATCTAGAGCTTTTTAGCGTAGTAAAGTGTAGACCCTTGTAGCGTAGTAAAATTTAGAGCCCTGTAGCATAGTAATGTGTAGTATTTTAGCGTAGAATTCCTTTAGTTTAAGTATCTTATACTGGTAGTTGAAAATACAAAATTTGTACAATTAAGTTAATAATTATGCAACACATTTTAAAAATATTGAATTTGACACAAATAATTACTGGGCCTCAAAATATCGAGCCCGGAACCCATAAGTATATATATATAAATTTTACAATCAAGTTATTAAAAAATATGAATTTAAATTATAAAACAAACACATAATTATTAATGATAGTTTGGTGCTACTGGGACTCAAATATCGAGCCTGGAACCCATAGGTATAAATATTGTATAACTCTAAAAATTGTGTATCCCAAAATATTAATATTTAATATACAGAATAAACATACAATTAATGTTGTTATAATTTACAGTTGACGACATGGACCCGACCATACATCCCGGCCCTCGGACGTTGGATCTATTAGCCCTACAGCCCCAGCATAGATCCGAGTATATATGGGACGGACAGTTGCTTACGCAGACTTTCCGCGCCAGGAGAGTGGATCTATTGTGGGACTTTTTGAGTACTAGAGTTCTACATCACCGCGTGGTCCATTACCTGGAGGAGATAGGATTATATAGGATTATTAGGATTGGCCGGATACAGCTCGATTGGTCTTTGATCATGGCGTTAATTGAGCGTTGGCGACCGGAGACACACACTTTCCACCTGCCCATCGGCGAGGCCACCATTACGCTGCAGGATGCTGAGATTTTATATGGCCTGTCCGCTGATGGCATGCCAGTTTTACTGCCTGCGGCCATGAGATATTATTCGCAGCAGGCTTATTGGGATATGCTGCACCGGCTCACGGGTTTCAGGCCAGAGGACGAGACTGTAGCGTCTGGTTCAAGTCGTATACAATTGACCAACATTAGAGATCGCCTGGAGCAGATCCACCATACTATCACCGATGAGTCAGCGGAGGTGGATGTCATACGATATACGAGGCTGCTTTTGCTCCTTCTACTAGGGGGGGTCTTGTTCCCGAACACTTCGGGGAACCTAGTGAGCCTCCGTTTCCTGCATCATATTGATCAGTTCGAGGATACAACTTTGTACAACTGGGGGGTGTTGTCCTCTCATTCCTATACAGGATGTGCCGGGCTTGCATCGGCACACAGAGAAACATTTGTGGCTTCCTGCCGCTTCTACAGGTGACAATATATTCAAATTATATGTCCATTAGTTACAATTCTACCTAGTTATAGTTAATCTTATACTTTACGTCAACTTTGTATGTTAGGTTTGGGCCTGGGAGCGATTTCTGCAGTTTCAGCCACCTCTACCACAGCTACCGGCTAATGTA
>ML249397.1:0-32255 GCA_005239495.1 Nicotiana undulata | reverse complement strand
CCCCCCCCCCCCCCAATATAATGAAACTCTCATTCTACGTTCTTCAGACATAATGAAAAAATGTTGGAGAATTTAACAACAATAAACGTTTGATCAAGAGTTGAATTTTTTTTTGAATGAAATACACTGAAATTGTAACCTCTTTATATAGGAAATGGCTAGCCCGGATTTTTTTTTTAATATATATAGCGCCCAAACAGTGGGCGCTATACGCTTTTGAATTATTGAAGGTAGTATAACGCCGGGTACTTGGGCGCTATATTTGACATGGCAGCTTTTTATATATAGCGCCCAAGTACTAGGCGCTATACATTAACGGCGTTAATGTATAGCGCCCAGTACTTGAGCGCTATATATACTTCGTTCTTTTTTTTTTTACCCTTATTTTTGTTCTTCCAGTCCAAAAAACATTATTTTGGTTCCCAACTCTGTGCGAGCATAGGTAGGTGGCGCGACCCTTGGGGCTTGTGGTACTGCGCCGCCGTAGTTGGTGGACGACTCCTACCCTTTCTTTGTACTTGGGGAGCAATTGGTACCTCGGCATTAGCCATATTAGAAGCGGCAGATACTCTTGCATCTACTACAAGTATTCCTAGAGTCAGCTCTAACTCAGCATTCAGAATAGAAGAATGAACATGTGACTTGATTTTTAGCCTCCTACATATAGGTGTTATCACTTATCAGCAACAACACACGTGAGAATTTTACTCCATAACACATAGGGCTCTTTCTAAATTGGTACTTTGATATCAACTTCGTCACTTCTAAAGATATAAACACGTGATCGAAACTTAATGTCATTAACCTGCATCAAACGGACCAACAAATAAGAAAGATATACTCAAATACACTTACGCATGATAAATTTACTAGCAAAACACATAATTATAGAACAATGAACATGAAGTGACACAATTCGAATAATAAGCCATACACATGACCTGTCCTTTAGTTAGGTAGGAATGAAAATTATGTTGCCTTTTAATTGCTTAAATCATCTCTTTCAATTCGTATGATTTGTGGCATTTTCATTGCTTTCACCTGTTGAGTTTTTTGTAATAGAAGAACATGATAAGAAAATATGTTTGCATGTGAATTCATACAAGAATAGACGACAAAATTAGGTCGGGCATCAATAAAGAATTAATGGTGTCAAATAAGCCTCTAGACCAAGCAATCAAGAAGAGAGAGATATTTTGAGAGAAACAATTGTAAATGACTGTATTGGGACAATGCATCTCAAGAAGATCGGACTATGTAACAGTTTAACATGAAATAAGTATCTTTGTTACCTAAAAAAGAGGGGGGGGGAGGGGGGGGGCTCTTTTTCAGTTTTTTCTCATTATTAAATTTCCATTTCCTTTCAAATAAAAATATGCAACAAAGTAACTTTTCCTTTGTTTAAGTAGTACTCTCAAAGAAGTACCAAGGATATTTTCTCAAGTTACTCTTTTGACACGTAAGTCCAAAGGTAAAAGGCAGTTGTCTACCCCATAATCAGCAGGCAGCTTATTGGGCGGATTGGGTAGATAACTTAAAACTTTGGTTTATCTGTTATCACTTATAATATAATAATATGTTAGCAAACTAAAATGATATCAACAAAATTTGTATCGAATTAATAATTATCGGGCAATATAGTAACTAAATTAAATAAACAATAAAAATAAAGTACATGAAATATAACTCAATAGAGATAATGGGGAACTTAATACATATTCCAAACTCATAAACTCTGTGTGTAACATGAATCTGTCCGTAAGTACTATTACTATTATGTAAAAAAACGACACAAACGTTAAAATCACGTAGATTTTAATCTCTAATAATAGAGTGCAAAACCACAAAGGTTTTACTCTCCAGAAACAGTGAGTATAACACAAATACAGAAAATATATTAAATTCCTTAAGCTTGTTAGTATTGTGTATTTGTAAAACAATTCTGGAGAAAATAAAACAACATAAACAGAAATATAAACGAAATAAAAAACCAATTCGAGCCCACTGAATTCACAATGTTTCCTTAAGGAATGTAATCTCCTCCTTGCCTTTTGTCAACTCTTTATAAGCTAGAAGAAGAGCAATTGATTATATAGCCATCAAAAATATTTTCCTCTTCCCATATGGGACAATCAAGAAGGGAACCTCAAATATTACTCAAATATTTTATTTTTTTCCTTCATTTCCCATTCACCCTATTTTAAGCATTAATAGCTTAAAACCCCAACAAGTATATGGACTATAGCTCTAAATTAAAGTATCGAACATAAACAGTTGTCTCGAAATAAAAAGTAAAAGACTATAGCATTCACGAAACAGTTGTGAGGCTCACCAGAACTCTACCGATCACTAGCACCTAGCTAGTTGTCAAACCTCCTTTTTCTCGAAAGGGTAGAATAAGAGAGTTTTTTCAATTTAAGTGACATTATTCGAATTTGAGATTATTTTATTAATTTCAGAGTCGCCACTCGGATTTATTTACGGTGTTCCGAGGCACCATTTATTTATTTTAAAATCCCAAATCGAGGAAATTTTGACTCCGTTAAAAAAGTCAGCGAACCAGAAGACCGGGTAAGGAATTCTGTTAACCCGGGAGAAGGTGTTAAGAACTCCCGAATTTCGTGGTTCTAGCACGATCACTTAATGATTTTTACTCAGCCTAAATTGTTTAATTACTGATTTTAGTACCTACGTGCATTTTACATTTTTACCGCTTCCAATTATTCAACCATTTGTATTTATAGAATTATTTTAAGACGGGTTACATATGTGTATACCCCTTTAATTTTTAACGCGTCAAAAATCATGTCACGCGTACATGTACATAATTCATGGCTTTTAGTTTATTTAAGAAAAAAATTTGGACAAAGTCGCGCGAACGAGTACCTTTAATTTATTTGAAAAAAAATTGTAATTATGTCACGCAAATGTGTACACAATCATAATGATAAATAAAAATCGCGCCTAAAGCAAATTACAAATATTCATTTTTAAATCGTACTCGTGTACGCGAACGTGTACACAATTAATAACCTTTTATCACTATTAAGATTGTTTGGCCGAAGTTGCGCGAACGCATACCTCTATTTATTTTTGATGTTGTAACTGTGTTACGCGTACGTGTACATATCGCAAAAATTTAAAACGTGTCTAATATTTGATTACTACATATACTAACCAAACATCCTAATAATTGATAAGACAAATCAAAATTACTTAATACGATTTATAACAATTCTCAACCCATTTCGTTTTTCAACTGAAGAATGAAACTACAGAGTCTTATAACAAAATAATCAATTTTATAGATGACCAAATAAGCACAAAAGAAACAAAATACATTGAGAGCTATTAGATTCTCAAAAGAAAATTCAGAACCGGCTAGAAATGAAATTAACGAAATACCCGGCCCTGAATCTTATGCAATATGCCATACTAAAACAATTTATTTCAAAATGAACGGGCTTCAATGAAAATTTTGTCAAATATCATAATCACAAAAGAAAAAAATAAGGGTAGATCCGTCGAAGCTAACCAAGGAACCAACCAATTCTCAAACTAAAATAATAATAATTAAACTTAGCATTATTAGATAACTAATACAATATTCGTAGTTGAAAACAAGAGTCAAATAACTCAAGGCGACATCGTTCATAACACATTAGAGGAGCAGAGATAGGAATGGAACAGATCTTCGAAGCTAAACCAAAAAGAAGAAGTTTCAAACTTACCTGGGTAAACTAAGAAAAATCTTGAATAAATCGACTAAAGAGAAGAAGCCAACCCAAACGGAGCTCAGCAACTCCAGAAGCAGTAGAAATCAGCAGAATCAGACTTGAGTTGGAATTCTTTTTGGATACCTAAAATTTTTATGATGAACGAACAGTAGCTAGAAGACTTTGAAAATCCTTTTTGAGTCCTACTGTTCTTCAACTTCAAAGTATTCTTCTATTTTTTTTCTCTTTTTCTTTTTGTTTCTTCTTCGGATCTCTATTTGAAGATGCCTAGCCTTGAATTTAGTTGCTATTGTGTAAGTTGTGTGTACAGTAGAGGGAAATGGAGAAGAAAAGGGTGGAGGCTCTAGCGATTCTAAAGGGAGGTTGTCCGTTTCTTAGAGAGGATTGGGAATGAGAGGGCAGTGTTCATGTTTTTTCGACTGGGAGGGTGCTCATCTCTCCTTCGAATCATGGAGATGGTGCGCCGATGTTCATTCTTCAAGAGGGAAGGAGGGGTCTGATCTCCTTGTGTGTGAGAAGAACAGGGGATGGAGAAGAAGAGGGGAGCTGCAACGCTTTCTCTTTCTTTTGGGTAGGGATCTGATCTAAATTAGGTCTCGGTCTAGGTCTTTTTAGGTATAATGTATATATAGAAGAGAGGAGGGATTTAGGGTATTTTAATGTGGGGAAATCTGGTTGAGCCTGTGATTATGGGCCCTGAAATTTGGCCAATTTGAAACAAGAAACAAATTTGTTCTTTCAAAAATGGCCACATTACTACTAATTGAATTTATTTTGCAAAAGACCTAATTAGCATTTAACTAATTAATTAGACTAATTGATTAATACTAATGTATATTTTTGTGACTTTTATATATTAATCTATCAATTAAATAGTGATTAATTCCTAAAAATGCAAATTAAACCTAAGATGTCATGAAATGAAAAATGTGATAATTTTTTATGATTTTTCTATAATTTTAAAGTATTAAACATGCATGAAAATGCAACTAAATAAAGAAAAACTCCCAAGATCCATTAGCATTATTTTTTATCAATTTTTAGGAGTGATTTCCGTGCATGGCAAAAATTGGGTGCTCACACTAGTTGGCTTGAACCAACTTTTGTCGAGCTTACCACATGTATACGTAATCACAATAACATAGAAGATCCAATCACAGTTATATAATGGGTAATTTACGCTCATTGTAATTTGGCTCAATAGTCCGTTAGAAAATGAGTGAAATTCAAAAATAATTAAATTTATAATTGGCCATTCAAAAATAGTCACAATTTTAAAAGTAATCGAAATTTATCCACTTTTCATGTAAAGATAAATCTAAACGAAAACATTGTTCGAAATACGGAAAATACTCCAGCATAATATACTGCAATTCATGTATAATATACTGAAGTTCAAGCATAAGTATACTGGAACTATACTGGAGTTCCAATATAATATAATGGACTTCCAGCATAATATACTGGAGTTCCAACATAATATGCTGGAAGTTCATACACAGGTGATCCCATCTCCAGTATATTATGTTGGAACTTTCTGCGTGTTGAAGTTCCAGCATAATATGCTGGAAGTTCATACACAGGTGCATCGATATTCAATATAATATGCTGGAACTTTTCGTGTTGCAACAAAATAGTGGCTATTTTTTAATGAATTTGCAAACAATGGTTGTTTTTGAATGACCAATCCGAAAAATGGCTAGCCCGTGCAAGTTTTACTCAGAAAATGGCTCATGCTTGAAGCCCTTACCTAATATGGCCCAGGTTATACATAATCTGAAAATTACTTTTCACCAGTTAGCCCACCCCCATTTAATTGTTTCTTTTTTTCCCTTCATTCTTCTTCTCCATGTATCACGATGATGCAACCCAAAATTTCTCTACCTTTATATTTATTCTTAAATTCTCCTTCTAAATTCAAAGTTGATAATCACTATTTAGATGAGAAGAAAAAACGGTCCATTTTTAGAGTTGATGGATCATCAAACTAGAAATATGGCATTGTCTCAATCTTATCCTCGTTCCACATGTAATTATAATCTCAAGGTTGGTACGTTATTTACAGGTATTTGGTGGATTTCTCACATTTCTTCTTCTTCTTCTTCTTCTTCTTCTTCTTCTTCTACTACTACTACTACTACTACTACTACTACTAGTGTTGTATAAAAGTGTATAAGCATCTCTAACAAATTTTTTGTACTATTTTCACTTGCAATCTAAGTATAAAAATAGTCTATATCTCCATCAAATGACTTCAAATTTTGTATACAACATACTTAGACTATTTCTAATAAGTTCAAACAATACCCACTTCAAATTCTCACAAAATCATATTCAAAATTTAACAAGATTAGCATTAAAAGAGATGGCGCGTCTGTTTTAGAGTTATTGTAGATGTGATAGGTATGTATAAACTTGAGGAAAAAGGAGAATGAAAAATTCACGGATGTTTCATGCCAGAAAATATAGAGAATCAAAAAACGTAAAAATAATTTGGATCCAAGCTTATTGATATTTGGTTACATATTTACAAACTTATAGCTGGTCTAAAATACTGCAAAGTTAACTTATGAAGTGCATTATTCTATAATTTTGTCATTATATAATAGGGATAAAAATATAAATATAATACCACTTAACGAATTAACAGTTTATCCGATAAGGAAATTGAGTAATTCGTCCTCAAATCCGATAAAACGCTAATTATATGACCATTTTGCGGTTCAACTATTGGTTACGGTTCGATTTTGAACAACCCTACTCATTAGTGGCGGAGTCAGAATTTTCACCAGGGATGACAATATAAAAAATTAGATACACCGAAAAGTTAATGAAAATCAACGTATAGTAAATATACACAAATAAAAAAAATTATCTAGCAATACAATATAATTTTGGGCGAAGATTGACACCCCATAGTTGAATGTGGCTTTGCCACGACCTTAAAAGTTAAAACACTTGTGCACTTCTGTTCTTTTACCAAATCTTCACTCCGTTTTGTAATTTTAACAAGCAGATAGAGAGAAACCACAAATGGCATAGATTATATATGAAGAAGCACAATTGGAGATTAAAATTAGGTACTATATATATCATTTTAGTCTTTAGATGAGAAGAAATTTGGTTAAATGGAGTAGAATGAAGAAGAACATCTAGTATATTTTTCCAACTTTTCTTTCACCTTATTCCCATTATTCGTCCTTCGGTATAAGAGTAATTATAGGCGTAAATGAACGGAATAGACTTTGATCGGCTGCTGAAGAGAATGTGACAGATACAGTAATTTATCCAAGGCAAAGGCCAAAGTGGCGGATAATTAATGTGTATGGTATTAAAAATTTGAATTCCTGATTTTCTCTTTTGTGGTAACTTCAGTGTGAATTCTTTTTCAGTTTTTCCCCATTTTCACTTTATGCATTATTTAAGGGAACAATATAAAACTTCAGTTACTTAAATTTTCATATAAGTAATTTTATATATATATATAATGATATGTAATTAATGACTAACAAAGAGATTAATCCAATATACTAATATGTTATGGAGTAGTACTATCACATCCCGCATTTTGGGTGATCTTGGCATCCATGGTACTGCGCGCTATTGGGCGACAGGACGAGTGTCAGTCATGTAGGCGACGTGTGCTGATGATGCATTGTGAAGGAGAATCAGGCAGAGGGGCTTTTCACGAGGCAAAAACCATCTAGGTATGTTGTTTTGCATGCCTTAAGAGTGACAAAAGAGTTTAGCCAGGACTTGGGATGAGACCAAGGGTCTAGCCTGCAGGCTACGACCGCGTACGTGCCTGAGTGTCACGATCGTACGTTTCTGATCTAGGAAGGGAATCTAGGGATTTCAGTAGTAGCCCTAGTTCCGGGTATTCTCTTATATATGCTGACCAAATTTGGCATTATTTGGAGTTCGTTTGGATATAGGCTTGGCTTCACCAAGGGCAGTGGCATTGTCGTAATTTTCTGAAGTGTCTGAAGGCTATAAGTATTTCCACAAGTATGGGAATGGGCTGAAACTTCATGGAAGTGTGAAGGAAGTCAAGATAAAGCTATAGGAATAGACGGTGCCTTATTCAGTGTTCATATGAAGGAGAAAGGGTCATTATGATTATCTAGCCAAAACATGTCAACTAGGGAATCTTGGGCTTTTTTATTTGAAGCATATATAAGGGGGGCAGACGTGTTGAAGCTCAGCCAGCCTCCCCCGTGCGTGATGCCACCAAGACGCACCAAGTGAGCTACCTTGAGGGGGAACCTCAAGGGCCTGCCTAGGCATCTCATAGGAGTGTCTTAGGTATCCATACAAGCTTGGGAACTCTATGGACGACGCGATGCTTCAGGGCTAACGTTGGGCACACAACAGGTACCGAAGGCTTGACGTGTGGGATGATTATGCCCTATGGGCTACCGAAATGGTGGATAAAGTCCTCCGTGCCGATTGGATACTTGAAGCACCTATTTTAGGGGCCTCAGGTGTCAACTTGTGAGCTTAGCTTGGGTTCAGCTATGCGAGCAAGGGTCTGTTGGCCTAGACGTGCAGTTCTGGGGATACACTGCACTATGTGGGATGGAAGTAAGTCGCGAGGGCTATGTTTGGCCATGCCATAAGACAATCATGGGAATTATATGAAAGACGCACATGTCATAGGCCAAGGACTAAAGGTTGCCTTACTCGGGCAAAGCACAAGCTGGGTGCGGATGTACGAGGCAAGTGTCAAGCTTGAGGATTGGACTGTGCACGCGAGAGCGATGCTCAGTGCTAGGTGAGGGACGAACATGTCCTTAGCCAACCCCGGGTGTGCGCATGGATCAGATCCAGCAGATGAGAAGCGTCACAGCTAATCAAGGCTTTGAGCCTAGACATCAGTCGAGCGGCACAATTGAAGTAAGCCTCCTAGGCAAGCTTCACCACATGCACTGGATCATGCTAGAAAACATGGGAAATAAGAAAGGCTGGCATGTAGTGTGGGGTGACTACAGGCGCCGCACGGGCTATTTAGTGCCGCTGACGTCCGGAAAAAGGTCGGCCCGTGACACGTGGTATCAGAGTTTATTGTTGAGCCATCTATCCTCCGATACGTGGTATCAGAGCTCATTGTTGAGCCATCTATCCTCCGATATGGAATATCAGAGCTCATTTTGATCCATCTTTTGTCATGATATGTGGTATTAGTGTGGAAGTTGGGATGGCGAGTGCATTGTGGATGACAATGCAGAGATCACATCAAAGTAGAGATTGACGTTCAAATGCCACTAGAGATCGTGAACCCGATGCTATTGGTCAAAAGGGATTGGTTGTGTGAGTTATGACTAGAATTGCCTTGTCAGCCATGAACTACGACCGTCAGAATCAGACCACTTCACAATCGTTGTTTCCGCCATCGCTTATGTTTTGGAAGTTGATTTTGGGGCATCCTAGTTCGATTGAGATATCGCCAAGGATGCATTCCGTGCAGCGGGTGCTATTTTCAAAGGGATTCTATTGAGGCACATTTGGTTTGCAAAGAGCGCCATTATGCGATGTTGTTGGGATGGTTCTACAAGAAGGGACAGACGGTTACTAGGAGATCAATTGTTCTTGATTGTGATGATCCGACTGTGTGTCAGAAACTCTGTTAGCAGTGGGTTAGCAGCTTTGCTAATCAAGGCATGGACGTAAAGAATGTTTTATGCAGACTGAGAGCGTCTCTTGCATGGTTTGAGTACCGTTTGGACCAAGAGGGTTCAGTAACATTGGGAGCTTGACATGTTGAGACGTTTTGTTCATGTTAAGCAACATGTTGGAGCTGTTGGCCGCTTTGACGATGGAAATGGGTAACCCCGGTCTCTTTCGAAAGTCTGGGTTTCAGTTGAAGGTGACGATATGCCGATAAGTCAGGTGGTCAAGAAAAGGCCATGTTTGCCAGGTCGTGCATCCATATTGCAAAGAGTGTGAGCCGTTGACTATAAACTTTGGGCATGATCATGCAAGGATCTTGCCGAGGATGCGATCAACGCATCAATTGAGTGTCTTTCCAGCAGGATAGACTTGTGGACTACCTGAGGGCATCGAGAAGGGTCCTTCCAAAGAGTTGGGCATTGATATAGATTCTAGTAGTTGCCTAGCCATCTAAAGGGTTGCAAAGAATGGAAGGCGAGTCCCTTAACAACCGCGGAGAAGGACCTGTGTGCAGGCTTCTTAGCGGGAGTGTGTGAATGTCACAATGAGGTGGAGTCAACCGCCATGTTTGTGAAAAGGAGCCGAACCATATGATGGGGAGGCCAAGTGCTGAATTGCCAAGGTGAGGAGCCGAATTCGAGGGAAATAGCGAAGCTTCAGAATGAAGCGAATTTTCAAGTTGGAAGGTGTCATTCTGGAAAGGAGTATTTGAATGATCGGGGACCATTGAGATGGGTCCATGTGCGAGGCACACCGAACCGGGAAGCCGTGCTAGAAGGACCAAGAGGGCGCCTGCCTATAGGGCGAGTACAGAGGTACTACCGGAAGCATTGGGTACTTGCTGAGGAAGTGACAATTGGAAAACAAAGAGCTTTGTTCTTGAATGTGGCGATGCTATCACTTTGAGAATGAATTACTCACCAGGAGTACGTCCCAAAAGATTGATGAGTGACAGAGGGTACGAAGCAGTTGAGTTGCCAAAGGTGTCATGTTGCAGCATGGTTTTCCAGAGGCCGAGCTAGTATGCCAAGCAGGACGGGTACATTGAGAAGTATCCCCCACATTGAGTGTGGGAGGATCCGCCTATGAAGAGGCGAAAGTCTTGAAGCAAAAGAGTCTTCCATGGTATCAAGGGCGAGATAAAGGCTACGTGAGCTATTGAACTGCGTGAGCTATGCCTGAGGGAGCGAAAAGGCTTTGTGGGCTCTTGAGCCACGAGAGCAAGGGCTACGTGAGTTGTTGAACTACGGGAGCGACGTCAAGAAGTACTATGATGTACTTACCAGTGTAGTTGACTAGTGTGTGTCACCACAAAGTTAGTCACCAGAGGGTGCAAGTGCGGAGGCACTTTCCGAGCGAACACCGAAAGGAGGTGAAGTGCAGAGGCACGCTTGGAAGATACCTGGGGGAGAAGTGCAAGGGGAACAACTCCATTTTGAGATGGACTTTGAGGAAGTATAACCCACAGGATTAAGGCAGCCACGGTGTACATCCCTGAGGGGGCAGACTCCGGGTTGTCGTGGGCATTGTTGTGTTATCGGGGATGATGACATGATTAGTGTGGGAGGATGTCACACTCGGCATTTTTTGTGATCTTGGAATCCATGGTACTGTACGCTATTGGGCGGCAGGACGAGTGTCAGTCGCGTAGGCGACGTGTGCTGACGATGCGTTGTGAAGGAGCATCAGGCAGAGGGGCTTTGCAAAGGCAACAACCATCTAGATATGTTGTGTTGCATTGCATGTCCTAAGAGTGCCAAAAGAGCTTAGCCAGAACTTGGGATGAGACCTAGGGTCTAGCCTGGGGGAGACGATCGTGTACGTACCTGAATATCACGACCGTACATTTCTTAGTCAGGAAGGGAATCTAGGGATTTCGGTAGTAGACCTAGTTTCAGGTATTCTCTTATATATGATGACGAAATTTGGCATCATTTGGAGTTCGTATGGATATGGGCTTGGCTTCGCCAAGAGCTGTGGCATTTTCGTAATTTATTGAAGTGTCTGAAGGCTATAAGTATTTGCACGAGTATGGGAATTGGATGAAACTTCATGGAAGTGTGAAAGAAGTCAAGAGAAAGCTATAGGAACAGACGGCGCCTTATTCGGAGTTCAGATGAATGAGAAAGGGTCATTATGATTCTCTAGCCAAAACATGTCAACTAGGGAATCTTGGGCTTTTTTATTCTAAGCATATATAAGAGGGCAGAGGTGTTGAAGCTCAGCCAGCCTCCCCCGTGCGTGCTGCCACCAAGCCGCACCAAGTGATCTACCTTGAGGGGGAACCTCAAGGGCCTGCCTAGGCATCTCATAGGAGTGTCTTAGGTATCCATACGAGCTTGGGAACTCTATGGACGACGTGACGCTTCAGGGCTAGCATTGGGCACACAACGGGTGCCGGAGGCTTGACATGTGGGATGATTATGCCCTATGGGATACCGAAATAGTGGATAAAGACCTCCGTGCCGATTGGATACTTGAAGCACCTATCTTAGGGGCCTCATGTGTCAACTTGTGAGCTTAGCTTGGGTTCAGCTATGCGAGCAACGGTCCGTTGCAGTTGTGGGGCGACACTGTAGGCGGGATGGAAGTAAGTCGCGAGGGATATGTTTGGCCATGCCATAAGACAATCATGGGCATTCTATTAAAGATGCACATGACAAAGGCCAAAGACTAAAGGTTGCCTTACTCGGGCGAAGAACAAGCTGGGTGCGGATGCACGAGGCGAGAGACTAGCTTGAGGATTGGACTGTGCCCGCGAGAGCGATGCTCAGTGTTGGGCGAGGGACGAACATGTCCTTAGCCAACCCCGGGTGTGCGCATGGATGAGATCCAGCAGATGAGAAGCGCCACAGCTAGTCAAGGCTATGAGCATAGACATCAGACGGGCGGCACAGTTGAAGTAAACCTTTTAGGCAAGCTTCACAACAAACACAGGATCATTCTAGAAAACTTGGGAAAGAAGAAAGGTTGGCCTGTAGGGCGGGGTGACTACAGGCTCCGCCCGGGCTATTTAGTGTTGCTGACGTCCTGAAAGAGGTCGGCCCGTGACAAGTACACTTCATTAGTTCATTTGACAGTTCACCGTCTATAAACGCTTTAGAAGCACTGGCACTTTTTTATATTTAAAAGCTTTAATATGTTTGTGTTGCTTTATTTTGTTATAAAATAACGACTTTATAGTAAAGAAACTGAAGACAAGTATAGAGAGAGAGAGAGAGTCGTGCCTTACTAAACTTTCAAACTGATGTACATAATGAACTGAAATCTCCTCTATTTATAGAAGAAGGAAGTTGTTGTGTAAGCTGCTACTGCAAGCTGCTGTGTATGGTACTGCAAGCTGCTGTGTATGCTGCTTGTAAGCTGCTATAGTAAGCTTCTGTGTAAGCTACTGCAAGCTGCTGTGTAAGTTGCTGCTGTACCAAACATAGATAATCTTCTACCGGGGGTAATATTTATCCATAACTGAGTACCGAAATGATAAGTTTCTTCAGGAAGCTTATTTTCAATAGAGTACCAAATGGACAAACATATTTACGGTGGATTCCCATATGGATAAGTTTCTTCAGGAAGCTTATGAACATCCATAATATAATATATATTTATAACACTCCCCCTTAGATGTTCATTAAAAGATAATGTGCCTCGTTAAAACTTTACTAGGAAAAACCCAGCGGGAAAAATCCTAGTGAAGGAAAAAGAGTACACATATTTTAGTAATACGCATTTTTGGGTGCTTCGTTAAAAACCTTATAAGGAAAACCTCCTGGAAAAAAACCTTAGTAAGGAAAAAAGAGTGCATCGCGTATTTTACTCCCCCTGATGAAAACCTTGTTTCAAATATTTGAGTCTACGCATTCCAAACTTGTATACCATCTTCTCAAAAGTTGAATTTCTAGTGAATATTATCCACCATTATTTCCGATCGATTTAAATTAATCTCATCAAACCAAGAAGCTGTTGCAAGTCATTTTATTGAGTTGCTTGCAACCTGCCTACATCAGCTGCTTGTAGATAAACTTCAATGGAGTACTAAATCAATAATCTTCTTCAGGAAGATTATCTATAGCAGAGTAATAAATGAACATCCAAAATAATATTTTCGTAATACTCCTCCTTGGATGTTCATTATTATGTGCCTCGTTAAAACCTTACTAGGAAAAACCCCATGGGAAAAAAAATCCTAGTCAAGTAAAAGGAGTGCACTAATAATATACATTGCAAGCTTCCTCATTAAAAACGTTACCAGGAAAACCCCCAATGGAAAAAAAACCTGAGCAAGGGAAAAAGAGTACAGTGCATACTTTACTCCCCCTTGATAAAGATATTGTTTCAAATACTCAAGTCTTTGTGTAGGAGAAGAGCTATATCTTGCTAGTAAATTAACAGAAAATGCTATGTCAGACATTGTAGCATTAGCAAGATACATAAGTGTACCAATTGCACTAAGATAAGGTATTTCGCAACCAAGGGATTCCTTATCCTCTTCTGGAGGTCAACACATATCCTTATTCACTTAAAGTGATCGAACAACCATTGTTGTACTCAATGTGTGTGCTTTGTCCATGTAAAAGCATTTTAAAACCCTTTTGTATAAGCAAATTGATGGATAAAGATTCCGTTTGCTAAATATCCAATTTTCAGACCAAGACAAAGTTTTGTCTTTCCAAGATCTTTCCTCACAAATTATTTCTTAAGATATTCAATTGCCTTTTGGAGCTCTTTTGGAGTTCCAACAAGATTTGTGTCATCAACATAAACAACAAGGATAACAAATTCTGATGGCATCTTCATTATAAACTACATGGACAAATAACATCACTTACGTAACCTTCTTTCAGCAAATATTCACTGAGGCGATTATATCACATGCACCCAGACTGGTTTAAATCGTACAAAGACCTTTGTAATATGATTGGGTACATTTCTCGAGACTTTGAAATATATGATTCAGGCATTTTAAATCCTTGAGGGATCTTCATATATAATTAATCAAATGAGTCATATACGTTATGACTTACATTTAAATGGCATGACATCTTCAGGTGTACGGACTACAAGTCCGATCCTCACAATCTTTTACAATATTGTGCATTATATTGTATCAAATATATCGTCGACGATCATTTCATATCGGTTCCTAAACGACATAACTTGTTGAGATCTCATCACTTTCCTTGTTTCAGGTACCTGAACTTCTTCTGGAGTTTCATGAAATATTATGTCGTGGGCTCTTCTAGAGCTCATTTCCTCCTTATTATGATCATTTTGATCATGTGCTCCTATCATTTTCAAGGATTATTATCTTTGGAACCGATTGGTCTACCACGCTTCATGCGTACAGTAAACGTCGTCCTTCTGGGACTTTAATTATAATAAGAGCATTTGCAGCTGAAATATGATAATTAATTTTGGATCAACAAATGCTTCTGACATTTGATTTGAATTATCTTCTGAGTGAGGATCATACTAATGATAATTCGATTCATATAGCATATTTTTCAGCTGTTTATTTTATCCCCCGAATGTTAGAAAAACTAACATATATCCCCAATATTCTTTGGGAAACATTTCTTTTTGCATTGTGGTACAAAAATTAATCATATACCACACATCAAAAGATAGTAAAAATATTTGATTTCTGATCCTAAAGCAATTGTGAGGGGAGGACTAATCATATTTTGTTGGTCTGATGCATACAAGTGTTGTTGTATGCAATTTAAAAAATATTAGACCAACACATGAGACTTTGTTCTCATAAGCGATAGTTTAGCCATTAATATGAGGTATTCAATGCTAAACTAGCTTGAATATAAACCAACATCATCAAGATGAACTATCTTGATTTCCTAATCTAAAAATTACGCTCTTAATTGATAAAAGCAATTTCAAATGTCAAACTGCAGGTTGACAACAAACGCATGTGTAACCATCTCATATATGCATATATAAGTGGTTCACATGATAGGTGAATGAGCCCATATTCACCTTTTATATATTTCAGATTAGGGGTCTTAGTCCCAACATTAGCTGGTATAATCAATTTATTATGAGAACAAGCAATATAGGACAATTCTTGAAGAATCTTCTAGTTCTTCAGTATATGTTTATCTGAATTCTCAAATAGCTCATTTAAAAATGGCAAATGAAAACTTCAGGTTTATCATGGCATGTGCTATCTCTTAGTAAACCTCTGGTTTACTATGTCATAAGCTTTTGCATTAGTAAACTTCTGATTTACTGTGGCTACTTTTGTATCGGCGAATTCCTGATTTACTGTAGCTACTTTTGCCTCAGTAAAACTTTTGGTTTACTGTGACTGCTTTTTCATCAATAAACTTCTAGTTTACTGTGATATATGATGTAGTACAAATTGAAAAATAAGGCAGGTAACTTCTCACACATATATATATATATATATATATATATGTGTGAGAAGTTACCTGCCTTATTTTTCAATTTGTACTACATCATATATCACAGTAAACTAGAAGTTTATTGATGAAAAAGCAGTCACAGTAAACCAAAAGTTTTACTGAGGCAAAAGTAGCTACAGTAAATCAGGAATTCGCCGATACAAAAGTAGCCACAGTAAATCAGAAGTTTACTAATGCAAAAGCTTATGACATAGTAAACCAGAGGTTTACTAAGAGATAGCACATGCCATGATAAACCTGAAGTTTTCATTTGCCATTTTTAAATGAGCTATTTGAGAATNATATATATATATATATATATATATATATATATATATATATATATATATATATTATTTTACCCCCTGTGATTGTGAAAACATGAATATTTTCAATCTTCTAATCATTTGTAGTCTCAATATGATTCCATTTGTATTAGTAAACTTCAGGTTTACTAAAACATATGTTTTGACCATAATCATACAATATGAATGACATATTTATATATAAACTCTTCTAGAGCCTTCATTTATTATCCACAATCTAATATTTATCAGACACTACTGGTGTCATGTTTCTTCTAGACAAACAATTAACTCTCCAGGAGTTGTTGATACATTTTGTACTATCAAATATTTCTCAGACACTTCTGGTATCATGAGAGAAAATAGTAATCAAATAAATAATATAAAGACAATTCTAAATTATAAATGTAAGAAATTAAGAATTTCAGTAATTTTACTACCAACTTTGTGACGAATGTCTCCTTCAAGGAGAAATGCCATTAACATCTCAATATTTTATATCTAAGCGGCAACCACATAGTCAATACATCCTTCAGGGAAAGATATATGAATTGTTATTTCGTTCAGGGAACTCAATAACTAACCATAATATATTAATGTGGTGCAGTAGAAACCATTATACAAGAATGCACTTGCCTTAGAATGATACTTAATAAAATTTCCAAAATATTTTACGTACAACAGGTACGTGCGACAATGATTTTTATGCCACAAAATAATATTTGTATCCTCTGTTATTCTAGCTCTTCAGGAGGTGAGTAGAGGTATTTCTTCATTCACTCCAGGGAATGAAAATGTGCTTAAAAAAATAACTTTGAATAGCTCATTATTTTGTTTAAGCACGGAAAGACACACTTTCATAATATTTTCCTACTTCGGGAGAAAATTTCAATTATGGTACTTCTTCAGGAGAAAATTTAAAATACGAAATATTGAGTATATATTCTCTCAATCATATTACCTCTTCTGGTGGTCAATTGTAATATATTTAAGAGCACGTTCATATTTATGAGCTTTATTAATATTATCACATTCACTTTAGGAAATGGATTAATATTTATCAAAATTTCTCATCCTTCAGGGAATGGAACATAATTATCTGAACGTGCATCAATCACACCAAATTGTGTGATGTCTTAAAACCTCTTTTAAGATAATGTTACTTCAATAGCAAATAGAGGCATGCAAGTAATATAGAGAAATTTTCTCTAACTTCTCTTCAATTGTAACCATAGAAAGCCTAAATTATCACTTCTGGTGGTCATAGACATATACCACTTCTGGTGGCTAGCAAAACTTAGTTACAATGAGATATACAAAATATAACGACTTCCGGTGGTTATATATTTCTTGCAAACTCTGCTGGAGTTTAAGTGAATCTAATAATGTTACCCATTTTGTAATCCTTTATTAAGATAATTAAAAGGAAAATAAGTACCAAAATAGCGATTGTATAAGTATACATAGCCCCCAATCGTTTTCCACATAAACTGATGGGGTAGTCTCGCCATCATATAATAGCTTAAGTAAAATTATTATTTTTCTTTCTAATTTCACGAGATCTCATCCAAGTAAAATAACATCTACATCATTAGTTGGCTAGAAAGACGTGATTAACATACATGATAAACATATATTTAGAACAAGAAAGTTCATACCTTGGATACTTTCAAAGATTTGCTCGATATGGCAGAGTCTCGTGCTGATAACGTGTTATAAAATAACGACTTTATAGTAAAGAAACCGAAGACAAATATATATATATATAGAGAGAGAGAGTAATGTCTTATTCAACTTTCAAACTGATGTACATAATGAACTAAAATCTCCTCTATTTATAGAAGAAGGAAGCTGATGTGTAAGCTGCCACTGCAAGCTGCTGTGTAATCTGCTACTGCAAGCTGCTGTGTAGGGTACTACAAGATGTTGTGTAAGCTGCTATTGTACCAGACATAGATAATCTTCTACCGGAGATAATATTTATCCATAACTGAGTACTTAAATGATAAGTTTTTTCAGGAGGCTTATTTCCAATAGAGTACCAAAAGATAAATATATTTACGGTGGAGTCCCATATGGATAAGCTTCTTCAGGAAGCTTATCAACATCCATAATATAATATATATTTATACAGTTTTATCCTTATAGACATATTTTTACAAAATTTGCGCACATATTGAAACCCAATAGCGATTAAAAGTACTTACCAATAATTTCATACAAATAAAACAAATGATGTATAGCTTTAATTTGATAAATTCTTACACTTAATAATGGTAGTAAGCAATGCATTCTTAGGTGAGCACATCTTTATATTGTTTGATTTATGATAGAGAGATTAGTTTTTAATCTACCGTGAGTCCGTGATCCTTCTTCTTTAGTTATCTTAATTTAAGGGCAATAATATGAGTATTATGAGCAAACCTAAAAATAGCGTGGAGTTACTATCCTATTGGAATGGTCAGACAAAATTTTGAAATGAAGGGGTGAAAACCAGATGAGTGGGTTAAAAAAGTGAAAACGCGAAGTGGATGGGGAAGGATGGGGAATAAAATGCCTGGAAATGGAATTCGCATGCTTCTGTCCATTTCCAATTAGAACGATATTCGGGCGTACAGATCTCTGGCACGTGTACCTTACAAAAGTCAGGCAATTTCCTAGTCAGTTAGACGTCGCTATCGATGGAACAAAAAGCAGAAAGGACAATATGTCGACAAGTCGGCGGCTGCCGCCATGTCGCGGTCGGCGTTTGCGGGTTGCTTTATTGTATCAGGCAACCTCAGTGTCTTTACCCCCTTTTCCCCACTGTTTTTTTCAATAAAAGCAACAAGCTAATCAAGCTACATATAGTAGTAGCAGCAGCATCAGACGATTTAATTATTCAAGTTTTAATCAATTGAGGAATATAAATGGTAGTCTGTGTTGGACAGATCATTGGCATTGACCCCTTACATGCCAAATGCCGTAACTGTACGCCTTTTACTCTAAAGTCCTTTTTACCCCTCCTTATTTGTTGCTTCCTGCAAAAAATACTCCAATAAAAAATGGAGTTTTTTCCCGAGGAAGTATCAGATAATCAATAAGATTTTCTCGTTAATTTCTTAATTACAAATTTTATGCTTAATTAAATTTTTGTAATACATTGACTCACTTTTTGTGTATTGGTGGTAACCGAAACAAAAACACATTGCTAAGGTTATCATGTTCGCCAGTGTTGGAGCGGACTTACACCTAATGTTGTAATTAGGATTTGAATATGTAATTATCATTTGTCTCAACAAATAAATAAGCCCTCTCATTGGAATATAAATGGACTATTACAATTACATACATACACGTTTTAATGCGATATACACGTTGTTGATTTCCCTTATAGTATATGTCCTATAGTTTTTACTTACGTATCTCTATCAATCATGAACCCTTCAGTTATCATAAATCTCTCTCAAGTAATTATGATAATTTACTAGACGCACTTTCTCAAGTTACGCTAGCTAGATTTTATTACAGTTCACTTCATATTGCACCCGAGGTATCGTTATCTCTAATCCAACCTCTAAACCCTCGGTTATGACTCTCGCCTATACTCCGGGAGTGGTGTTGTTCAAACAACTACCTAAATATGCACTCTCTTTCAAGTAGATACATACTAAATAGGAACAACTAATTGAGGGCCCTTCAATCAACTACAACAAGAACGTAGTTGAACAAATAGAGATTAACAACTAAATCAAAACTATATTAATATATCAACAATTTCATCCCCAACGGGTTTCACCAACAACCTTAGAATAAGAAATTTAGCTACTCATGCTCAAGAATAACAAAAACCCAAAATAATTCATCATGCTCAAAAATAAAGATGAAAAGAAGAAGAATTAAATATCTAATTGTTGCTTGTTTTCTCACAATGAGTTTGCCTCAACTTGAGCCCAAAAAAAAAGAGTTCTCCCCCTCTTGGGCGGATTTACAAAGCTTATATAGGGTTTTGGCAAATAAATTCCGTGTTTTGCACTTAAGTCCTTGAATTTCCAGGTTTTCCAGCATTCGCCCGCGGTTGCGGCAGGAGCGCGGCACGACCGCTGTCGGCTTCATTTTTTCCTTAAATCGCCGACTTCCACCGCGGTCCATTCGCGGCCGCGGTGGACCTTGCTTCAGCCAATTTTTTCCTCTTTTTCTTGTGCAATCCAACGGGTGTTTCTTTGATTGGCCTCACACTTCCATACTTGACTCCAAATCAGAGCATTTTGTTAACAATATTTACATTAAAAAAATCATAAAGTATGGTTCATTAGGGGCGCAACTATAGTCTAATTCACCTATTATCAACACCCCACACTTAAACCTTTGCTCGTCCTCGAGCAGATAAACCACACTCTAAGGCCTAATCCTCTTAAGCATTACTCTTTGGTGTCACACCCTGTCATTTTACAAGTAACAACCCCAGCTGTGTAACATCTACGCCTCAAGTGGAGACTCTATATGCCATGCCACACTCTTACTTCCTCAAAGTACTCTATATAGAGGTCAAGATTTACCTTTTCTTCATTAATTACATGCCCTCACATCACACAATTGAGATTAGTTCCACAAAAGATAAGATCAAGCATAACAGGAACTTTAAATTGAAAGAATTCACTCACTCTCAACAAAGAACATTCATATGTCTCACTGACATGCCATAAGCTTGCCCGTAGTGTAATACTCTACTAATCGAGTCTATTCAGTCTAAGATCAATATGTCTTTATTTGGTTGTAATGTAGGCTAAGGGACGGGTATGATACATTTGGTTATAGTGACTAACCTCCCTAAGCACTTTTAATACACTTACATCAACATTCAGCCCATTTGCATTGTTGTCCAGCACTTTCACCTCACTTTGCTTCACCATTACCCCAATCTTTTTAGGTGCAACTTTTTTTTTCCCAAGTGGTTTTCACTTTTGCTTTTTATTTCCTTTTCATTTTTTTTGCACCTTTCATCCTATTCCTTCTATTTCTCTTTTCAAACCAAACCACCACCCCACACTTTGACTTTTACATATTTTCTAACAATTCAAGTGCTCATGGGAGGTACAGGGTTCAAATAGACAAGTTATTCAAACAATTGGGTATGGTTCGTTATGTGGTTGTCAAAGAACATGCTTATAAGCTCAAAGGGGTTAACTATGGTTAATTGCTTTCAGGTGGAGAAAAATTTATGTCTGGCTTAACAAAGAAATGCCTATATCCTTTCTCAGACTGAGCAAACTTCTATTTTGTTTTGTACACACACAGGGCAAGTTCTAGGTATCAAATGACAACACAGAATATGATGCAACTACCTCACACACACATGGCACATAATCCAATCCAAATTGGTTCATCAACACACTCAAGTGAATATTCAAGTCAGTTACAGTGTGCAAAATTAAAGCATTATCCAAGAGTCCACAAATGAGCCTAAGCGTCACACCCTAGAGTTTGTTTTGATTTTTAGGTGTAACACACTCAGGGTTGCATTCTTGCCTTACCCTTCTCGCCCAAGAGAATCCTAATAACTACAACAAAAAGAAAAACCTAACTACACCCAGTTCAAGCTAAACCCTTGGAAAAGAACCGCGGTCAAAAGAAAAACCAAGAGGGAGTTACTACACTACCTAAAAGAAAAATAAAAAATCTTTTTGATATTTTCTTTAGACTAACTTCCCTCAAGAAGACTGTCTAAGTGGTCCGTCATCAGGAAGAGTCCCTACATTTTCATTTTTTTTTTAAAGTTTCGACTTAGTGCCCTCAAGAGACCCGTCAGAAGGTGTCTATCTTTGGGCCAAGCCGACTAAAAGAAACACCACTAAACCAATTATATACACAAAAACAAAATAACAAGTTCACCTATACAACAACAACAACAATTAAGTCCCCCACCCCACACATAAAAATTTGGCATGTCCCCATGTCAATTAACAATGAAAGTACAGAGGGGTAAGGAGACTTCCCTGGTGCTCAGTCAGAGTCAGAAACGGTGGAAGGGTCCACATGGCAGGCCCTCCCTAAAGCGCGGAACCACGCCATGAAGCTCTTCTCCGGCCTAGCCTGGCGGGTGGACATAGCATCCATCCGGACGTGAAGGGTATCCACAGAGGCGCGCAAGCCAGCTACATCCTCCTCCAAAGTAAACAGCCTGGGACCAGACCGGGACTGAGAGTGACTTGCCTCATCATGGGACCACCGAGGTTGTGCAACAGGAGGAATGATCTCATCCTCATCATCAATCTCTATGGGTGCCGCAACATCTTTGCCTACAATAATCTTCCCAGCTCTGAACGCGGCTTTCTTTTGCAATTTACCATCCCCGGGCCTGTCGAGAACATTAGCCATCCTGCACAACCGCGTCACGAGGGAAGGGAAGTAAATCCCTTTTGTCAGCTCAGGCGACCTGATAAACATCTCATCGCCAATTACCCGGGCTATATCAAAGTCCATCCCATTCGCAAAGCACCAGACCATCACTTCCCGAGGACAATTAACATCGGTGGTGTTGCTGGTGGGTAAGAAGCGGCTACAGATCACCGTAAACCAGCACTTAGCCTCCCAGGTGAAAGAATTAGAGTTCAGAGTGATGTTCTCTTTCACCCAAGTAGGCCTCCCTCCTAGACAGATGGACTCTACTAGCATTGGCCAGTTGACTGGTGGAGCATGGTAGGCCTGATAATAATCGATATCTCATGTGAATGACGCAACCTATAAGCCCATCGTATAGCAGCCACTGAGGCATCCACCGTCGTCCTCCTGACAGTAACTGACCGGAGCATATGTTCCGGGTAGTTCGCATAGAACTCCCGGACCATCATAATGTTTGCTTCCTCCGGTTCCTCAAATAATATGTCCAACTAGCGCCTTTGGATTTCATCGAACATAGCTGGGTTTTCAATTTGTAAGACGGCCCTTTCTATTGGCACCTCGTGTACCAATATTTTATCAGTCTTGGTCGCAAACCGGTCCTCAACTTCTTTGGACTCGAATCGGGACGAATCAAAGCGACTCGTCCCCTCAGTGTTTCGGCGCTTGCGGGGTGCCATGATACCTACGATAAATGAGGGACAAAAGTTAGAGGGTGCCCAAAACGCATGCCTATCGGGTGATTACTCAGACTTCACCACCGCGATGGTCACAAAACAACCCAAACTTGCCCTATGGGGCAAATTTACAAACACTAAGTGTGCATAATTGTTAACAAAGATACATTGTTCTCAGTTATACTACATTGTCCCCAAATTTCAACACAACAGACACATCTTAGCCCCCCATATAGAGTCAATCCTCCCAATCTTTCAACATATCTGACCCACAATCGACCCCCTATAAATTAAGTTCTCCCTAACCTGCAACACACACGTACCAACACACAACCCCACCACACATAAGGCTTCCCCAATTGTCAATCAAGCCCTAACAATTACAAATCAACCCAAAGTGGTCACACCCACCATTAAAAAAGTACAAAGTGGTAGGAAACTACCATTACACAATAATACACAAAGATCTACTACAACAATAGAAAACTAAAAGCAAAAATTAAAGAGAAGGAGAGAAAAAGAAAAACTTACTTTATAGAAGAGGGAGAAGACAACAATGGGGGAATGAGGGAGATGAGTGAGGGAGAAGGTGGTTGTTCTTGCAGGTGGGAGAGGAAAAGGTGGGTGGTCTTGTGGGAAAAGGAAGAAGAAGGGGTAGGGGCGTGTGTTTTGTGTGTTGTTAGGAGAGGGAGAGAGTTTGAGAGAAATTAGGGGGAGGTGAGGGTAGTGGGCGGGTGAGAGGGAGGTTATGGGGGAAATAAGGTTTAAAAGAAAATAAAAAAAAGAAAAAGGAAAAACAAAAAATTAAAAAACTTACCTGGGCGCGGATTCGCCTGCCGCGGTCGACCGCGGTCGCTCCGCGGTCGACCGCGGTGGGTTCAGAGGGGACCTTTCACCGCGGTCACGGTGGGTTAAGAGGGGCTTTTTACCACGGTTCACCGCGGCCGCGGGAGATTCAGACGGGGGCCTTTCACCACGGTCGCGCCGCGGTGGCCTGATTTCGAAGGCTGTTACGTTTTTACCTTGTTTTCACCTTACCAGAGTTGTTTTATGCCCCAGGATTTTGCTCAACACACCTCCCAAGCTTGTCCTTCACACTCAAAAACTTGTCAGAATTAACTACCTCAATTTCTACATAATACAAAGAGAAAACACTACCATTATGGGTTGCCTCCCATGCATCGCTTGATTTAACGTCGCGGCACGACGAGTACAACAATAAATGGGTTGCCTCCCATGAAGCGCTTGATTTAACGTCGCGGCACGACGCAGAATAAGCGCATTTAAGGCTCGCTCAACCTTTATGGTTCTAAAAGATGCACCACACACAATTCTTTAGTTTCTTCCATCCCCACATATAGTTTGAGTCGTTGTCCATTAACCTTGAAGGCATTAGACCCATCTTCAGTTGCTATCTCCACATCCCCATAGGGGAACACTTAGACCACTTTAAATGGCCCAGACCATCGGGACTTAAGCTTACCAGGAAACAATCTCAACCTTGAATTATACAATACACCTTGTCTCCGGGTTTGAAATTTCTGTCCACAATGATCTTGTCATGCAACCTCTTCATTCTCTCCTTATATAACCTTGAGCTTTCAAAAGCTTGATATCGGAATTCCTCCAACTCGTGCAGCTATGTTGCTCGATTTGCACCTGCATCATCTATATCCAAGTTCAACTGCTTCAATGCCCACCAGGCTCGATGTTCCAACTCCACGGGCAAGTGACAATCCTTACCAAATACCAATTTGTATGGAGACATACCTATCGGTGTTTAAATGCGGTCCTATAGGCCCAGAGTGCATCGTCAAGTTTCTTCGCCCAATCAGTTCTTGTGGCGTTCACTGTTTTGGTCAGCACACTCTTTATCTCACGGTTTGAGACTTCAACCTGCCCACTTGTTTGAGGGTGATATGGGGTAGCCACCTTGTGGGGCACATCATACTTAGCCAGCAGCTTCTCAAAGACATGATTGCAAAAGTGCGTGCCCCCGTCACTAATGATGGCTCTTGGAATCCCGAACCGGGTGAATATATTCTTCTTCAATAACCCCACCACCACTCTTGCATCATTGGTGGGGAACGCTGCAGCTTCCACCCAAAATTTGATCACGCTCAACTGTGTCTATTAAAAGACTAAGCGGGCGTTGCAAATATAATCCGGAGTATTATGCCCAGAGTCGAATCCCACAGGGAATTAACGTATCAATTGCAGTCTTCAGAGTAGTAGATTCTTAATAATCAACTTTCTCAAACTTTGTAATTATAACTTTGGAGTGTTTATACTACTACACTTGAACAAAATTTATAACTAAAACTTTAACTAACAAGATTGTTTAAACGATGGTGATAAAGGTCTAAGGTTATGGTTTCCCCCGTTGTTGATTTCCCTTATAGTATATGTCCTATAGTTTTTACTTACGTATCTCTATCAATCATGAACTTTTCAGTTATCATAAATCTCTCTCAAGTAATTATGATAATTTACTAGACGCACTTTCTCAAGTTACGCTAGCTAGATTTCATTACAGTTCACTTCAGATTGCACCCGAGGTATCGTTATCTCTAATCCAACCTCTAAACCCTCGGTTATGACTCTCGCCTATACTCCGGGAGTGGTGTTGTTCAAACAACTACCTAAATATGCACTCTCTTTCAAGTAGATACATACTAAATAGGAACAGCTAATTGAGGGCCCTTCAATCAACTACAACAAGAACGTAGTTGAACAAATAGAGATTAACAACCAAATCAAAACTATATTAATATATCAACAAGTTCATCCCCAACGAGTTTCACCAACAACCTTAGAATAAGGAATTTAGCTACTCATGCTCAAGAATAACAAAAACCCAAAATAATTCATCATGCTCAAAAATAAAGATGAAAAGAAGAATTAAAGATCTAATTGTTGCTTGTCTTCTCACAATGAGTTTGCCTCAACTTGAGCCTAAAAAAATAGAGTTCTCCCCCTCTTGAGCGGATTTACAAAGCTTATATAAGGTTTTGGCAAATAAATCCCGTATTTTGCACTTAAGTCCTTGAATTTCCATGTTTTCCAGCATTCGCCCGCGGTCGCGGCAGGAGCGCGGCACGACCGCGGTCGACTTCATTTTTTCCTTAAATCGCTGACTTCCACCGCGATCCATCCGCGGTCGACCGCGACCGCGGTGGACCTTGCTTCAGCCAATTGTTTCCTCTTTTTCTTGTGCAATCCAACGGGTGTTTCTTTGATTGGCCTCAAACTTCCATACTTGACTCCAAATTGCTCCAAAGTTCTCTTCCCGTAGAATATATCCTGTAAAGCACGAAAAACACTAATCAAAGCATTTTGTTATCAATATTTGCATTAAAAATATCATAAAGTGTGGTTCATTAGGGGCGCAACTATAGTCTAATTCACCTATTATCAGCACACTAACATTTGTCCCGTAAAGTTCTCCTCCCTAAACACGACTCTCAAACTTCATATGGCTACATTGTGGATGCTTTTGAATGAGAAAGAAGAATTCTTAATTTATAGAAGTCTAAATTCTTTCCTACAAGTAAAATGACCGCCAAACATGAAAGAATTATAATTTTTTTTTCATAAAAAGAAAAACTTAATTATGGTAAATATATTACCCTTTTCTTTGAGAAATAAAAAAATAAAATATAATAAGAAAATCAGGACTGACAATTACAATCGATACCAATGGTTGGAATTTAACTTGATAGTGAAAAGTCTGTTTACTGGGAGTAGTAAAGTTTCATTTCATAGAAGTCTTTTTAATTTGCTTGCTATTCATAGAAAAATTATGATAAATGAATAATTCACAACATTGACTGTCGTTGAAGAAGAGGAAAAGCATGTGACCTCCTTTTCTCATCCTTCTTCACGCAACAACAAAGAGGACAAAATACTTGTAAGCATAGAAGGACAGACAACTAAAGAAACAAAAAAGTGGCAAATCGGTCATTTGACTATAAGGAACGTAGCATGTTAACAGTAAAGCAAATCTCTGCAACAAAACCTGTCTCTTTGATACCTTTCTCTTTCATTTTTCAAGACAGACATCCTCTTTTCTTCTCCCCCCTCTTAAATACCCTTATTATCATACACTGTTTTCTTGTCACTTCTCAAACTTCACTGTTTTTTGTTTTGTTTTCTCTAACCAAAAACATGGGATTCTTACCAAAACTCTCCGTTCTTGTTCTCAGCTTTTGTTTTTTCTGGGCTTTCATGTCTAGTACTCTTGTGTTTTCACAGCCTGCTCTTAATATGGTGGAACAAGAATCAGTGTACAAAGTTCTTGAGTCTATTAACTCTGAAATCCCGTGGCGTTCTTTATTCCCTGATGATCTATGTTCCTCTTCTCCACATGGGGTTGTTTGTGACTACTTTGTTCAAGAAAACTCAAACACAACATTTACTGCTCATGTAACTGAGATTAGTGTTGGTTATGTCTCAGATTATGCTCCTAACCCACCTTGTACACCTAATAGTACTCTAAATGCTTCCCTTTTTGCTCCTTTTTCGTACCTTAGAAAGATCTTTGTTTACAAATGTTTCACTGAAAATGATGTTTCTTTGTTTGACTTTGGATTTTTGCCTTCTTCTGTTGAGGAGCTGGTTTTTATGGAGAACCCGGGTCTTGTTGGGGTTGTAAGTGAAAAAGTTGGTAACTTGACGAGTTTGAGGAGGTTGGTTTTGAGTGGAAGCGCTGTTTCTGGGAAAATACCAGATGGGGTTGGTGGTTTGATCAACTTAGAGCAGTTGACACTTTCAAGAAACAAACTTAGTGGTGAAATTCCAGCGGGGTTAAAGACACTGAGTAAACTCAGGGTTCTTGATTTGAGTCAAAATGAGCTTGAAGGAAATGTTCCTGAGTCTATAGGAAACTTGACTCAAGCTTTAAAGCTTGACTTTAGCTACAACATGTTATCTGGAAAAATCCCTGAAAGTTTAAAGGGTTTGAAAAGTTTGGAGTTTTTGGACTTAAGTTACAATCGTTTTGCCAATTCTGGGATTCCATTGTTTTTGGCAGAGATGCCTAGTTTGAGGGAAGTGTATCTGAGTGGGAATTTGCTAGGAGGGCAAATTCCAGAAATATGGGAGAATCTTGGGGGTATTGTAGGGATAGGATTATCAAAAACAGGACTAATTGGGAATATTCCCGCTTCTATGGGGGTATATTTGAAAAAGATTTGCTATATGGGGCTTGATAATAACAAGTTGGAAGGGACATTACCTGAAGAGTTTGGGGCATTAGAACATGTGAATGAGTTACATTTGGAAAACAACAATTTGAGTGGAAAACTTCCATTCTCTGCACAATTTGTCTCCAAAGTGGGAGAAAAGTTGAAGTTGGAAGGCAACCCTCAACTTTGTGCTGATGAAGACTTGAGAATTTCTAATGTTAGTGGTAGCTTGGGGCAACTAAAGTTGTGTAACAAAGCTGATGTTCCCAAATATGTCCCTTTCTCTAGAGCATCTTCACTGTTACCTGCTTCCTATGTTATCATTTTTCTTGGAATATTGTTTCTTCTATGTTGGTAGACAATCTTGGACATATACTGATTAATGATTTAAGGATAGGAAATTTTGCACTATTGTTTTGGTTTCACTTGTTGATAGAATTTTTTTTGGGTTTTTAGTAGAATTTACTATCTGTCTTTTTTTTTCCCAGGTTCAAGGAGAAAAAATCCAAGAGGTGTACTTATTAAGTTCTTAATTTAAGGAATTTGCATATAGCAACATTCTTGGTTTTCTAATTCAGTTTTTAACTGCAAATGTTTGTCCCTGGTGTATGCGAAACAGATTGCCAGACTTGAATGCTGTGTTTTCCAGTGTATTGTCTAACGAACAACCATATACTATTATATTATCATTGGAAAAATCTACATGGGACAATGATGACCAACTGCTGCATTAATTAAGAAGCAAATATAAGCTGGATACAGGGCAATCATGTATTGTGCTATGATAAGATTCAGACTTCAGAGAAATGTAATGGCTTAAAAGGAAAAGAGAAAAAAAAAAACTAGGAAAAGGAAACTGAATCTAAGTGCGAGCAAGGTATCAAAAGGTTAGATTGTAAATAGGTTCTAATCATTGTATAGGAAAATTTTGGTATATCAAAACAGGTGGCCAGTTTTAACTTAAACTACACAAAAAATTGACTGATTATGAGTCCATCTTATATTCTTTGTTTTTCTTAAACAATGCCACTAGTCTTTCTCTATCTCACAGTTTCTTGAACTTAACATGGAACTTTCACATCCTGTGTCTGTTCCATTATCCATCGGTGCTGTACTAGAAGAGGTGGTAGCTTTGGATTTAGAGGTTCGGGACGAGCCAGACCCCACTCCACCATCCTCCTTGGATTTCTTCCGCCGTGTTTTTTTGGGTATGTCCGGGAGGTCCCTTGCTGGAGAATCAGAGCCAGCACCTCCTGAGCCAGGGCGGCTGTGTCGGCTTGACCTTGAACCATCGGACGACTCTTTGTTGTGTCGCCTGGAGCTCCTGGATTTGGACTCTTTCTTAGGAGAAGTAGTACTCCCACTCCCACTCCCAGTTTCTGATGAAGAATGGCGCCTTGATGTCTTTGACACTTCTGGTTGGTCATCTGGTAATGAAGAATTTGCGTTTTGGTACTTTTGGTTTGCATCTGCAGTTCAATTTCAATTGTACACAAATGAAAACAAGGGCACTCTCTCATGCAAATATATGTGTGTGTGTGTGGAGTTAGAAACAGGGGTGGGTGTGGATCATTGATCTGATCAGGTACGTAAACTATATATATGGAAAGTGAAGAGAAGAAAAGTTACCTTCAGAAGCATATTTGATATCGGGATGATCATTAGGATCTAATGGAGGACCCAAAGGGGCTGTATGAAATTTTCCTGGTTCTTTGAATTCTTTCATCTGCACAAACAACATTTTAGGTTGATCCAACAAACATGTGAAACATTAAACATAAAACATTATTACCCAGCTGGGAGATTCAACGGATGGTCCATCCCATCCAATATGGGCAACATGCTTTACATCTGTAGGTAAACCAATCTGCATTTCTGGTTCTTTTTCCCCTTCTGCATTATCATGTTCATTTTTGTTAATCATTTAGTTAATAAAAATCCCATACAGCGGATCCCAAATAGGGGCACATTGAACAATTACCTTGAAGAACCCAATAAAAAGTAAGGAAATAATTGCTCACCAAATATCTGAGAAATACCCAAGGCCTTTAAGAGGCCTTTCACCTTTGTGGCCATCCTCAGCTGCTCTTTATATAGGTCTACAACTTTTTCTTCTCTAAAGAAGATGTTTCTTTCACTCAAAAATCATGCATTTGTTTCTTGAATCTGGAATAAAAATAAAGGTGAAAGATAAGAATATTATGACTCAAAACTCATATCATGACATTAACAAAAAAAGTGAAGATACAATAAGACATTAACCTTCTTCAGTAGGATGGAAGAAAGTGAAAGCAAATTAAAATGGGGTAGCTCAGATAGCGGATTGGGAAAAAGAAACTCAAAAATTCAGATATAAATCAAGAAATGGACTCAAACCCTCAAAAAAGAATTTTAGGTTCGACTCCCTTCTAACTATCATAAAACAAAATGATGTTAAAGCAATCCTTTCATCCATTCCAATGGCAATGAATTGCAAGCCATTGCTAACCAGAAGCCTATCGTAAATTTAGGAACGGTAATTAAGTTTCTTATTTTAAAGAGTTTTATAATTTTTGCTTTTTGAATGCCTATGGTTTTATTGACTTTTAATGTGTTGCCAATCTTTGGAAACCTAAGATAAAAGCCACTAAAATCGAATGGTCGCACAATATTCTTGTTAATGAATGTCAAATTGTCAATGCTCCTCGCTCTCAAGGGAATGGCTCAATTACCAAGACGTTGCAATTCAAACTTTTGTCATTCTCTATCCCATTGTAATAAGTACAGTAGTTTTTGCTAACGTAACAAAATTTCTATAGAGGCATTAGGAGACTAAGCACGTGGGAACTTGTAATAGTTAGTTGTACATTTTTTTTAATTATGGTTAGAGGAGTAGTTAAGTTGCTAGTGAGAGTTAGTTAGGCGATTAGTGATTAGTATAAATAGTATACAATGTACAGTCTTTTTCATAACAGTGAATGGGAATATTACTTCTTCCTTCACTCTCGTTTTCTTCTCTTTATCTTCTTTCACCATTACTGATGCTAGACCTAGCTAGCATGGAGGTCAAGCACAAGTTTGTTCATGGTATAAGAGCAATGAGGCCATTAATAGCTCATAGATCTTAGTTAAAATTTCACGATCCGTTTATGGTTCAAGTTTTTCATCTTCTCTTCTGTGAATTTAGGGCGCGAGTTGAAGAAATCAAAAAATGGCGGTTGTAGATGATACATTGTCAGAAAATTTGAGTCATAATCATCATTTGTTCCTGCATTCAACAGATAATTCAGGAGTTGTTTTGATCTCGCTGCAATTGACAGGATCAGACAACTATTCTGTGTGGAGCAGGGCAATGCGAATTGCGATATTAGGTCGCAACAAAATAGGATTCATTGAAGGTACCTGTACGAAGGAAAAATATGGCACAAACTTGGCAGATCTGTGGGAGAGGTGCAATGCAATTGTTCTCTCATGGATAATGAATTGTGTTTCGAGTGATTTACTAAGTGGAATAGTGTATTCTTCAAATGCATGTGCTGTTTGGAAAGATCTGAAGGAGAGATTCGATATGGTCAATGGATCCAGAATTCTTCAGTTGCACAGAGCCATAACTACTGCGTGTCAAGGAACAAGTTCAATTGCATCTTATTTCTCAAAGTTGCGTGAGTTGTGGGCTGAGTTTGATTGTTTGGCACCAGCTCCTGGTTGTGATTGCCCAAAGTCAAGCGAGTATGAAGTCTTCATGCGTAGGCAAAAATTATTGCAACTCAATGAGATATATGAACAAGCACGTGAGCAGATCAAGATGATGGATCCACTTCCAACTATGAATAAGGCCTACTCTATGTTGTCACGACCCCAAATCCTAACAGGTCGTGATGGCGCCTATCGTGGAATTAGGCTAGCC
>ML249395.1:15386-172147 GCA_005239495.1 Nicotiana undulata | reverse complement strand
TGCAGATCCATCTCATGTTCTTGACTTCGGCGGTGTCCATTTGGACAAGGATCTGACTTATGAAGAGGAGCCAATAGCCATATTAGCTAGGCAGGTTCGCCAGTTGAGGTCGAAGAGTTATCCTTCGGTCCGTGTTCAGTGGAGAGGTCATCCTGCCGAGGCAGCTACTTGGGAGTCCGAGTCCGATATGAGGAGTCGTTATCCCCATCTGTTCTCAGACTCAGGTATTTTTCTATGTCCGTTCGAGGATGAACGTTTGTTTTAGAGGTGGAGATTGTGATGATTGGTGTTTTACTGTTTTGTGGAATTGTGTACATCTTCTGTGTGTTTATATTACTCAGACTGTGATTTATTTTCATTACTATTGAGTTGACGTACTCATAAAGACTCCCTATGCCTCTGTGCACAGATCCAGGTACTAGTTCGCAGCAGTAGCTGACGCAGTTTGGTAGCAGCATTTTCACGGGATTTCGAGGTAGCTGTCCAGCGTCCACAGCTTCTCCATATCTCTTCCTTATTTAGTCTTAGCATTTGATTCAGAGACATATATTATAGTTTTAGCAGAGTTAGTTTATTTATTCTTAGATGCTCATGACTATTGACTCCAGTTCTTGGGAGGTTGTTTAGGTTAATATGGGAACACTAATATTTAATTATATTAATTATGATGTGGTTGCTTGCTTATTATTTAATTGTGAACTATTTTAATTGAACAAAAGCGTAGCAATGTGATGGTTGGCTAGCCTAGTACCACGATAGGCGCCATCACGGCCTGTTAGGATTTGGGGTCGTGACAAAGGGGTGCCTTATTTGTTTTTAGACTTAGATTATTATTGATAATATCAATAAAAATTCTGAGATTTTTCTTCCACTCTGTGTGGCTACTCTTGGATTTATTCTTCAACCTTCAAGACTCAACTTAAAGATTAAACCTTTTTCTAAATCTTAGATCACTTCTAGGTATTAAAGAAAGGTGATAAGTTTAGGCTTGTTGTTGTTCTCGTTATTCTAAAGGGTCGGGTTTCACAATCTATCTCTTGTTTTTAAGTCTCTACCAAAGGCGATTAGTTATTCGTTATCTATTTTTTTGTTAGAATTCAACTTCAAGAATAGAGTTCAAGAAACTCTTTCTTGAATTCAATCTATCTTTAATTTCTGTCTTCTTTTTTGTTTCTTTATTCTTTAAGCTTCCGCATATTTTTTGATTTTTCTTATTTTTCTTTACTAATTCTTGAATCCTATATCTTATTGTTATCAAGTGGTATCAGAGCATAGGGTAATCAATATTTCAATTTTAATAATCTTGGGAGGTTCTTGAGTAAAAAAAAGAAAGAAAAAACAAGTCAAGAAAGAAAACAAGAAGAAGGGATCCTAGTTCTTGAAGATTAAGGTAACTTCTTTCCTTATTCTTGTTGGTTTTGGGTTTTCTAAATTCTTTCTTTATTCTTTTAAAACTAACCAATTTCTATTCTTTCTAGGTTTGGTCTTCTACTTTTCTTTTCCTTTTCTAACTCCTTACCCAACAAACATGATCTCTTCTTGAAAATGAGGTGTTCTAGTCGCACCTTTTTAGTATATAGAAATGTGTATCCAGACAATTCTCCTAATGTATTTTCCACCTACTGTAATTAAATGTAGTACTTGTGTTATCTAAATTCCTTACTTGCCTCTATATATTCATTATATAATGAAAAATGAACCTTTTGTAATGCAAGCAATAGATTTATTGACTCGTTCGTGGTTTATGCAACACCGAGATAATAATATGTTCAGTTGTGAACTGAAGAAAGCTCATATTAAGAGGTAAGAGCATGAACTTTCTGTTTTCTACTTTAATTTGATATTAATGGTCAAAATATTTTATTTATTGGGATATTAAAATTTAAAGTATAAAAAGAAGTGGGTTGTTCCTATGGCTTTAGGAACATTAGTATATTAATTATTTCACGAGGAGAAGACTGCAAGAAGACATGCGACGTAACTAGAGAGAACTTTGTCCGAAAAATAGTTGTTGATAATAGGGTAATATTATGCTCTTTCTCTTTTCATTTTTCAACGTTATGACTTCTTCTAGGGTAATTATGCATTACATATACTTTTAATATTGATTATTTTGAGTTTTCTTGTTAAAGAGTTCTGTAATTAATTAATAATTCCTTTGATACAAGTTTGACTAATTAATTAACTGATAACTTCCCCAAAATAAAAGGTGACAAGGTGAGAGGTAAATAAACGTATTAGTGTACGATTATGTATTCATCCTTTATAATTAAGATTCTAAACATGAAAGACTGCCCTAAATCCTTTAGGGAGTCATGATAAATGCTTCATCCCAGTGAAAAGTACATGAAGAAATCGAAGCCTCAACTTGATTTATCAAGCAATTTGAAAATAGTGAAATAATATTTTTTGAGGTAATGAATTATTGCGATGCTAGCGAACTTTTCAGATCATGATTATGCCACTTATTAGCAATATAGTTTTGTCTAAAGACGCTAATTGGTATTTTTCAAGTAAACAAATATTGAAAAACTTTAAACTGAAAATTGCATGGGTAATTCTGCTATTACTTACGCTTGTTTATTTTAGTTTTGAAAATTTTCTATGAGTACCTCTCTATCCCTCATAAGTATTTGATTGTTGCTGTCAGTTGGAGCAATCTTCTCTATAACATATTATATTTGCACCTTGCAAGTAATAACATGTAGTGGTGTACATGGATCGGGTCGGTTCGGTTTTTATCAAAAATCAAACCAAACCAATTATATCGGTATGGATTGGTTCGATAATTTGTCGGGTTTTCGTTTTTTTTTTGTTTCCAATCTTACTTTCCTACAGTTATAGATAAAAATTTGCTAAGTGAATATATGTTTAGTAAATATTGAAAAAATTGACAAACATATGATCTATTAAAATATTTTAATGGGAGAATTTTTTTTAGTACTACATGATATTATTTTCTTAGTCGTCTAACAATAACTTTCGTTAATGTATGCTTTCAAGGTTAACACATGAGAGGATCCCAAATATTTCAATATTTTTAAAAAAAATTCAATATAAAGTCTTAAAAATATATATATAAATTATATATTTATATGTCGGTTTGGTTCGGATTTTTTTACTCAATATCAAACCAAGTCAAATCAAATCTAGTCGGGTTTTTTAATTAATTTAGTTTGATTTTTCAGTTTGGTGTAATTTTTCGATTCGGTTTGAACACTCGTAATAACATGATTGCACTATAGCCTGCCAGGATAGCAGACACTCTTATTGATCTAACTTATTCTTCACCTAATGTATATATAGCGTCTAAAACTTTTGAGTAATGTGGCAAACAGAAACAGACATGTAATGCAGAAATATTTTGGGATAAAACCTTTGAGTAATGTGGTAGTTGAACTTTTTATTTTGTTTTGTTCTTATCTTTCCCAAGTAATATTTGTCTTGTGACTAAATTATCTGTGCTAATATGATTCAAATGAAATGCTCGCTTTTAAATATTCCCTATGATTACCATAGGATATTTCAACATAGATATTTGGAACTCAAAAAGCAACTCTGGTAACTTTTACAACAATCGGAATTTGACCTCCTGTGCCTGTGAATTAAAGAAAAGAGGAGGTCAATCAAAAAAAAAGAGATGTTTATTAATCAAAGGTCCATGCCTCATAGGGCTCTTTTGCTTTCATAGAGCAACTAGCCTTGAAATTTCTGGTCATTAGGATGCTCGAGGATGTAGGATAGGTATAATTTTGAATATTCGGGATTTAAAGTAGAATCAAGATTATATTTGGCTGTTAAATGTATTAATACTTTTCCCGTTATAAACCATGTTAAAAATTAAAACTTTAACTCTATCTTCCAAATTTCTAACCAGTGGTCTTTGGTAGCCAGGATATGATGCGTTTTTGTTGCCAGAATTTTCTATTTATTCATTTATCAAAGTCAGAATAAAATGATTCAAAACATTAGGAAAGTATGGTGGAAGTTCAATAAACAAAGAAGGAAAAACTTTGTGTTTGTTCTTCCAAACTACGACGACATGCTTGATTTATAGACCTCACCACTAGTTTGGTGATCCAACTGAATAAGGGATTGCAGTAGCATGGCCAGATCACAAAAGGCCAATTGATAAGACCAGAAGGTTGGTATATATACAAAGCTATAATTGCACCTTCATATATGAGGGGAGTGGCAGAATATTGTCTGAGTATCAAACGTAGAATTCATTTTGATATGAGAAACATTTCAAGTACCATCTGTTTCATTCTTAGTAGTTGATGGAGATGTATTATGTTACCAAATCATAGTATTAAGTAATATTTCATTCTCAGTCATCCATTGCAAGAGCAATGGCAACTTTACAATACCGGTTGCTGGAATCAAATACAAATTTATCATATCTTTGTATATGTGTTGTACTATTATTATTACTGAAGAATATTTTTTCGCAAACTTTACCCACTTTTAGCGACAAGTTGGTTGTCCTTCAGGCCACGTGCACCATCCATCTAGTTACTATCATAGGGGCAAAGTGCACAAATAGTCGTTTTTAAGGCCCTACTTTGAAAAAGTCAAAACTTATAAAAATTTAAAATTTACCCTCCTCAGAATCAGTTTCAGACATACGGGTATAACTTTGAAATCACCGGCATGAAGTTTTCAAATAAAACATAAAAATCTAAAGTTTGATACTGCCAAAGCCTATATATCAATTTAAGTGAAGTTCAAACTAAGTTAGGCTTTGATACTGCCCAACTTCAGACTCATAAGTTCTTTTGAACTTTGGCTTTTTAATCTTTAGACCTAGACATGATCAAGAAGGGGGAGGAGGAAATATGAAGTTTGCCCAAACAAACTAAACTTTGAATAATTTTTAAGATGCTACAACCAACCTGGTTTATTTGGCCATTAGAATAAAAAAAGTAAATAAAATGTCAAATAGTTATACGTGAGTCAATCTAACTCTAATACATTAGTTACAATATGCTATACTTATTTAACTTCAGGTTGTGAAACTCTGTAAAACCGCCCCAATCACATGTCTTCTCAGAAGACCCTTTAAGCCCGTTATCGATGAATCATTCTTCAAAAAATAGATTACATTCTGGCAAGCTGAAATAATTTATAACCAGGCGCCACGTCACCTTTCACCGAACCTCTTATGTGAAAGATGTTATAAATTGGCAGTGGCCCCGTGTTATGCGGGAGCTAGTAACGCAACAATTGAACGACAATATATCAAATAACAAAAGAGAAATATATCAAAAGAGATGCAAACATTTAACGTGGTTCAACCAATTGATCTATGTCCATGGACGGAGATGAGCAATTCGAGAATACAAATATCGAGAGAACAACCTCACGAAGAGGCAAACAAAAATGACACACTAACACTTGTCCCGTAAAGTTCTACCCCTAAACCCGACCCTCAAACCTCATATGACTACATTGTGGGTAGGGGTGTTCATGGTTCGGTTTGGATCGGTTTTTCCCTAAAAAGAAACCAAACCAAGTAAGTCGATTTTTCAAATATTAGAACCAAACCAAACCAATTAAGTCGTTTTTTTCTCGATTTGGTTTATGTCGATTTTTCGGTTATTTGTCGGCTTTTTCTTAAATATAAGACATACACTACCAAACATATATTCCGGCGACCACATCTTCAACGTGACACTATCAAATCAATTGCCCTTTAAGAAATCTATTATTTACTAAAATATATTGATGATAATTGAATCAAATACTGATGAATAATTTAAGGCCTCAATTAAAAATATATATTTTTTACATGAAATGGATTCTTACACTTAACAAAAGAAAACTACCAATCAAACTAGAATATAAAGGTAAAGAACTATACTAAAAGTGCAAACGATTAACATTTACCATAATTTTTTTGAAACTTTGTATAAAAATATACACATATAAAGGTGTAATAATAAATTTGAAATAACTACCTATAGTCGGTTTGGTTCAATTATTTTTTGATTAAAACCAAAACCAAACCAAATTTGATCAGTTTTTAAAATTCAAAACCAAAACCAAAACCAAACCAAACCAAAAAATATCTGTTTTTAGTCGGTTTGGTTTGGTTTTCGGTTTGGTTCGGTTTTCGGGTTTTCATGAACACCCCTAATTGTGGGTGCTACTGAATGAAAAGGAAGAATCCTCAATTTATAGAAGTCCAAACCTTTTCCCACAAGAAAAAAGACTAGCCAAACATGGAAGAATTATAATTTTATTCTACAAAAAGGAAAACCCAATTATGGTAAATATATTGTTATTTCCTTCAAGAAATAGAAAAACAAAATATGATAAGATAATCAGGAAAACCCATAACAATTCTCCCCCTTGGCCTGAATTTTTTGACAAAATAAATCTGATCCACCTTCTTCACAGATAATCTTCAACATGTCGCATCTCCAAATCTCCACCGCAAATTTTGTCTCAACATGCGTAGAACTCCGGTCAAATTTCTCAGATAAAATCATGATTACCGTCAAATAGGTTGCGATTAGAACTAAACCCGCCAAGATGAACTTGTCTTGAACCTCGATCTGATACCACTTGTTAGGACCGAAAAAACCAAGAGTCATGCGGGAGCTAGTAACGCAACAATTGAACGATGATAAATCAGACAACAAAAGAGAAATATACCAAAAGAGACACAAACATTTAACGTGGTTCGACCAATTGACCTACGTCCACGGGCGGAGATTAGCAATCCACTATAATAAAAAGAGAGTAAAAAATATCGAGTGAACAACCTCACGAAGAGGCAAACACAAGTGACACACTAACACTTTTCCCGTAAAGTTCTCCCCTAAACATGACTCTCAAACGCCATATGGCTACATTGTGGATGCTACTGAATGAGAAAGAAGGATCCTTAATTTATAGAAGTCCAAACCTTTTCTTACAAGAAAAAAGACTAGTCAAATATGAAAGAATTATAATTTCCTTCTACAAAAAGGAAAACCTAATTATGATAAATATATTATCATTTCCTTCAAAAAAATAGAAAAACTAAATATGATAAGAAAATGAGTACAACCCTAAACACGGAAGACAATTAGTACTAGCTAATATTATTATAAAAGCTAAAAGTAAAAGGTCTAGTTGATACTCGTCCTCTAGAACAAAGTTGAAATCTGAAATAGTACTTCCTGACCTAGTTGTCTCTGTCAAAAAGGTTTGAACAATTAGAATTTTGCTTTCACATATTTTTTAGTTAGTCTTCAAGAATCCTGAGCTAAGTATTATTGTTAACACTATTTCCTATATTGCTAGCATGTACCAAATCAACAAGATATATAGTTAATGGTATAATCCATTTTGGTGAAACATTAAGAATGCTCTGTCTTGTTAGTGATAAAATCATATTCAGTTTTGCCCTTAGAATAACTTTCTTGAGAAATAATGCAGCATATGGCAAAAGCTCCTTGAGCATTGAGAGAAAGCTTTGAATTGTTGCTAGAAACGAGAGAAATTTTACTGTCCATGCTATGGAATTGGTGATGACTCTTTTTGGATACAACTCTATTCACGCATGACGTATCGACAAATTGAAATGATTCTCATTTTGACTTTAAAAGAGGATGTTATTTCTTCGCTTTAGTGTTCGAACTTTTCCCTGGACCTATGGTAGATTAATTTTGTTTGAGTCAACTATAACTTATGTGCGTCCAAAATGTGACTCTGGACGGTTATGCGTTTTTTATCTTTCTATTTAAATTACTCTTGAATTAGTGGTGTTCTAACCATGCATTTTATGGTGCTCTAGGCCGCTGCGGTAGAAAGATTTTTTGTTTCAGCAGAGTTTCCTCCAACTCTTGCTGAAGTTAAATTAGGAGCGAGCTATTATAACCCGGGAGAAGATTATGCAATCTTATGCATCTTTGAAATATGTGTCTTGTGGAATAAGAAGACATTGTCAGCATCTTTGAAAAACAAGAGCTAAAATGTTTGTCATATGTTAACATGTAGCAGAGCTTATTTCAAGTTTTATTCAGAAAAGAACAATCTATATAATATTTTATTTTCGGGAATTCGATAAGAAATTAATTGTTCTATATGCAAAAAAGTTATTTCAATAAAAAAAGAAAAGGCTATGGAGCTATTGGGCCACTTAACTAGTATTACTTATAAATAAAGTTAGTTTGACCACGAAGTTAAACGATACCACGAAAAGAGGAAATAATTTTAGTTTTTAAATATATTTATGTGAATTGACTTCAAATCACTTGCACCAAATAATTACACACTTTGTATATAAAATGAGAATCGAAAGTAAAACAAAATTATATCACAGGTAGTTATGCTTTTTTTAACAAATGCAAGCAAAAGAAAAATATATAAACTCAATTTATATTCAAAATTGAGCAAGCTAAATTAGATGTACGGGACATACAAATTACAGTAACGGTTTTCTAATCACTGTTTGCAAGAACGGCGTTGTGACGCACGGAATAATAATCTACCGAGCTTTGACTTGGTTATTCTGGGAGGAATTTCATCATTATCAACTTCTACAGCAATAAAGTTTTGATCCCCAGACAACTGACCATGCATATTCAAGCCCTTTTCAAGTTGTATGGCCTTCTCCAATGTTCCAATTATTTTTCCAAAGCAAATATATCTTCCACAGGCTCCATAGTCCATATCTTCATAGACACAAATATGTGCTTCTGCCACTTTATTAACATCTTCAGTTGCTAAAAGTCCTTGCCGTAGCATGAAATGACCACCTATAATTAACATTTATTCAAGTTAGCAAATGAATGAATCAATTAACTACGCCCTCTCTCTATATATATATTTAGTTTGGGGTCATCTAATTAAAGTGTGTTCTCAATCCATAACTAGTTCGAGATTGCCTTATGTTCGACCCAAGAAGAGGAGACCAAGCATGCTCATGTTCGAGCCACCTTGAATTCCTATATTGGCACTTAATTTTGAGGTCAACCGGTTTGTTCATAGCAATGGAATTGTTATGTTTACAAATCTTGAGTCCTGCTATTACAGGCTCCCAAATGTGTACGAAGGTAAGGCCTAGTCCCCCTTCGGCAACTTCTTTTTGCGCACAGTGGTAATAAAATCGTGAATCGTGTTTCAAGTTCAAAAAAAAAAAATAGTTCGAGATTGGAGTCTTACACCTAAGTGATGGGAAGAAGCAGTTGTCATTTTGAAAGTAAAAGGTTCTTCTCCTGTTTTACGAATCCTACAACTCTCTTCATCTATATCCTTACTAGTGGTTTTTCTTTCATCCAATCATCATTACTTCTTTATTCCGGTCTCCTATTTAATTGGTGTAAGTAATAGATTCGTCTTGATTGATATGTTACCTTTGAGGTATGGAATAGAAGTTTCAAGGTGAGCATTTGGGAAAGATGGTGCCATGAGAAGTCCAGGACATAAAGAAACAAGTTTCACCTTCATCTCCCTTGCTTTACTCCAAGCAGCTTTCTCTGCCCTGGTCTTGGCCAATGCTAGCCAAAGCTGCTTTTCCATGAAATTTTTTTTAACAGTGAAGAAGATTAAAAAAAAGGCTCTTCTTAGCATAAGCGAATCCAGAATATAGAGTCAGCGATTCAGAATGAGCATGATCTTTAATTTTATTTGTATTCCCTCTGATTTTTAGACGAAAATGAAGAATGAAGGTTAACAAATACTAGTAAAAAGTACCTTGCTTTCTCTGCAGAATGCTTCATCACTCCAACAACTCTCATCTATAAGGTTTGGCAGGTCATTGCCTTTCCAGATGCATGCTAGTAGAGAGGAGGTGAAAATACATCTTTTTATATATGCTGCTCTGCCACAAGCTTCTATCACATTCTTTGCTGCTTCTGTTTCAAGAATTGCCGTCCGTTCCTGAGACATGTTGTCTTGTCAGCATACGTTTCGGATTTACATATTTGAAATTTTTGTTTTGTAGAAGTTAAAAAAAAAAACATTACACAGGCAGAGCTGCACCAGAAGGAATTTAAAGAACTTTCTCTCTTTTTCTTTAATACATTTTTCAGTAATCTCTTGTGTATAAGGAGGTTCAAGAAAAATTGTTGCTTCAATAATTCTATGGGCGGATATTGTTTCAACCTTTAAATTCTCACTATTGAATCCCTAGCGCTTTTGAAATATGAGTTCAGACTTCAAAGTTCAATATTTATTTGAACCTTTAGTTCACATGTATTTACACTCTTTGTGGAAAATACTCGATCTAGTTAAACCGAGTAAACAAGGCCCTGCACCACATCCTAACCTATGTTGCACGGATTTTCTAAAAATACTACAACACCCGTGTCGGATCCTCCAAAATCCACTACTTTTGAAGCATGCATCATTTTTGCAGAGTCCGAGCAGCATTGATCCTAACCAGGGGACAAGACTAAAAAAGATAAATATTTCAGAGCTGAGAAAGATAAAATACTAGATGTGGACAAATGTACTGATGCTACCGAGTTTTCCCTTTTTCTTTTCATTGAGTACTAAGTACCAAGTAATAGTAGTTTAGTGACTATAAAATGCAATGCAAAAGAGAAACATATGACCAACCGTGTACCCAGATATCCCATGTGGATCAATAAAAGATGATGTGTGGAAAATAGCATGGCAGCCTCTAAAAGCACTACAGAGGCTCTCTAAATCACCCATTCTTGCCACCACAACACTTTCCAATTGCTCCATTTCTTCTCTCATCAGCTCCTTCATGTCCTCAAGATTAGCTGCTCAAAAGGAAATAACTTGCAAATATTAGCAACAAAAACCAAAGATAAAGATTGGGACTGCACAAGTACACAACTAATTAAGGAAAAGGGGTTGCTAGTACCTTGATTTTGAATGGTAACTCGAACAAGGTAACCATATGCCAAAAGCTTCTTGATCAAGTGAGAACCAAAGTAGGAGTTTCCACTGGTGACACAAACAATTTTCCTGTCTCTTGCATCCAGACTGCAGCTAAAACCATTAGCAAAGCACATTCCATGATCATTCTTCTGCCTTGGTAGCTCTATGGGTAAGGACATTGCCACCTCCATATCTCTATCTGCAGCTCAGAATCTGAAGTTTTCTTGTGATCAGATCCTTAAGCTACCTGCCACTTAAGTTGATGTGAGAGTGTGGCTTTCTTGAACTTCTAAAAGATATTACTCCACTATATAGTTACTAGCTAAAATACTAAAAATAGTAAAGATGCAAGAAAGATGAGGTGATGTGATTGTATGGAAGTTTTCACTGTCAACTAGAAAGTTAGGTTGTGTTTGTGGATATAAGTGCCCCCCAATTTCTGCAGTTTAAGAGGTCTGATTAGCAGTATAAGATTAAGCCAACCCCTTAAACTAGATATTAGACCTTAGGAATAATTATGATTAGGATAAGACCAAGCTTTTAAAATCAGCTTATTTTGAGAAGTGCTTTTCTCAAAAGTACTTTTAAAAAAATTACTTTTGGTGAGAAGTAGTTTGTGTTTGGCTAATTAATTTGAAAAGTACTTTTAAGCAGTAATTAATGTTTGACCAAGCTTTTGAAATTTGCTTTTAAGCGTATTTTTCTCAAAAGTGCTTCTCAGAAAAGTGCTTTTGGAGAGAAGCTATTTTTTTCTGCTTCTCCTCAAAAGCACTTTTTTTCCATCCAAAAACTTGACCAAATACCTCATTTTTTAGCCAAAAGCACAAAAGCACTTTTGACCTCAAAATAAGCTTGGCCATACGGGCTATTAATTACAATTAAGGAGGTAGGCTGAAGCCAATCAGGTTCCTCATCTACACCTAACCAACATATTAGTCGTTCATTAAAATATGAAGTCTTGGATGCATCTGTGTCATTCGAGGGAAATTCACTTCACTCAAGCACATCATGGGTTCACACTAGGATCATAGTATTTTTTAATGGAAATTTGTGATCAACCACAACTTTTCAAATAATTTTATTAATTTATAAGGCATAAGGGTTGCTTACGTGGAGACTGCAAAATCGTCTAAAAGAAAAGTCATCCGATTGACGCAAGTGCGACAATCATTTAATGCTAACAGGTAGGGTTTGTGGCTTTTCAATCTTACACATCCTAGCTTCTAAAATACAATCTATTGAAATTATGTAAGTAGCACTACTTTTCATTAGATTGCAATTCAAAAACATCAAAGATTTTTTTAACAACTTTAATGAACTAAACTTTGACCTTATATTGCTCGTTCTTTAAGTCAATCCTACTATTTTTTTACGGAAAATATATTTCGCAAAATTCGTTCTTGCCCAAATGTCCATAATGAGGGTATTATGGTAATTTCACACGGTTTTGGAGGGCATAATGGATATTTAGGCATTTTTGTTTTCTAGATATACCCTTTAGTATTTTTTATTTTTTGTTTATTATTTTTCCTCTAATTCTCTCTCATTAGTTTAATGATCTTACCTTCGTTATGATTCTTTCACATTTATACATGCATGCTACACTATTTTTGATAAAGCAATTTATACTCATATGTATATACTATACAAATTAAACGAAATACATTAAAATACACACATAGTATACTAAAAAAATACGATTAAACTATTGTATTTTTCGTTTCTATATTACTGTATCACTAAAATAATACTATATTACTTTCTAGCCCTAACACTTAAATATAGAGTGCTTCAACTAAGAAGCTTTTACAACCCCCATTTTAATTTCTATCTTTAGTTTGTTTTCTCATTCTTTATCTCTTATCTTTCTTAGTGTTAGATTAAGGAATGGACCACGGGAAGAAGAATAATGCTTCAAAAGTTTATGTAGTGTTTCGTGGTAAGAGGCCTGGATTGTACAACTCTTGGCATCAAGGTGCTCCTATGGTTATTGGTGTCAAAGGCAGCATCTTCAAGGCCTTCAAAACGTATGATGAAGCCATAACAACGTTCAACGAGTTTAGACCCGGATTATACACCTCTTAGTGTGAATGTGCTCCTATGGTTATAGGTTTCAAAGGAAGCATCTTGGTGTGAGTGTGCTCCTTGACCATAGAGTTAGGAGATGCTGAACAGACTAAGGATGACTTGGTGGTCTGTGTGGTTGATTTAAAGAAAACCATAGATAATCTTGAAAATGAAAAAGAAGCTCTAACTGGAAAAATGAATAATGTAGAAAATGAGAGATGATCTAATGGTAGTTGTTGTTGACTTGAAGGAAACTATAGAAAACCTTAGCAAAGAAAATAATATTCTAGCAGGAAAAAGTTGCAGCTACTGAGCAAGAGAGGGATGCTTTTTTTGTGGTAATCGCAGACCTAAAGAAAACAATTGAGGGACTTAAATCAAACATAAGTCTGTAAGCATTGAGAAAGGGAAATAAGTAGCTAGTGAGACACACATTAAACTTGAAAAAGAATTAAATAATGTGAAAACTAGTCTATATGGTGAGCTTGAGAAAAATAGGCAACTTCAAGCAAAATTGGAGAAAGTAAAAAATGATCATGAGAAATCTCTCAAGTGGACCTGGTCCTCAGATGTTGTTACTGCAATGTACTTCAATAATGATGGAAATATGCAGGGAATAGGGTTCCAAAGGGAGAAAATTCCTTACAACCCTCACAACAAGTATGTCATTGTACCTGATAACTGGCGTTGTACCCACTGTGATGGGCACTTCAAGAAAAATTGCCAAGCCAAAGTTCAATTTGTTTAGAAAGGTAAAGTTTTTACTGAAAAATTGACTACTAAAAAGGGACCAGGTGCCCCACGCAAAAAATATACTTTACCTTCTTAGACTAGAAAATCTCTTATTCACCCTTTTCCTCATTACAAGGGATCCAAACTGATTTGGGTTCCTAAATCTAACCCTTGATTTATTTGTGCAGGGAACAGTGACAGGAAGCAGCCTACATGGATCATGGACAGTGGATGCTCGAAGCACATAACTGGGATCACCATGGATTTCCTCTCACTGAAAGCCCTGCAAGGAGGGAATGTATCCTTTGAAAATGGAAAAAAGGGGGTACATTCTCGGTGTCGGAAAAGTTGGAAAGTCTCTTTCACACTCAATTGAGAACGTGTACTATGTGGACGACCTGAAGTACAATCTCTTGAGTGTCTCTCAAATCTGCGATAAAAGGGAACAAAGTAGAGTTCTTGTCTAAAGTTCGCACAATTACTAATTTGGTAACTGGTGAAGTGGTTCTAGTAGAAATCATCAAACTTGGTATTTTCGAATTCTGTCCCATGGTCAAATCTGATGTACGCTACCTTCGGTTCCATCTTCACTCGAATTTTCTTAACAAAGGCCACAGATACTTCAAAAGTCTCATCTTTTGTTCTAAGAAACAGTGTCCAAGTGAACCTTGAATAGTCATCTACAATCACAGAGATATATCTCTTTCCACCCCTGCTCGGTACTCTCATAAGACCACATAGATCCATATAAAGGAGTTCGAGTGACTTTGATGTGCTGACATCCTTCTTAGGCTTAAAGGATAATTTCATATGTTTTCCTCTAGCACATGCATCACACACTCTGTGCTCCTTGAAATTTGAATTTGGTAGACCACGAACCAGGTCCCTCTGTATCAGTTTATTCAGAAGTGAAAAGCTTGCATGCCCCAATCTTCTATGCCACAATTCTGCATCATCATCAACTGCCTTCAGGCTGCTCATATCACCAGCCTGTAGAGATTCAAAGTCAACAACGTAGATGTTCTTGTCAGTGAAAATAGGATTACCCACAACTTCTTAGCTCCAAGGACTCCACAGCAAAATGGAGTCGTCGAAAGGAAGAACAGAACTCTCGAAGTCATGGCACGAGCAATGCTTATTGACAGTGGGATTGCCAAAACTTTCTAGGCAGCGGCAATAAACACTGCATGCTACTTGGTGAACAGGTGCATGATAAGATCTTTCCTTAACAAAACCCCATATAAGTTGCCCAATGGAAGAAATCCAAAGTTAACTCATTTGAGAACCGTTGGATGCAAATGTTACGTTCTCAACAACGGAAAGGATCAACTTGGGAAGTTCGATGCAAAAAGTGATGAAGGAAGCTTTCTGGGATACTCCTCTCAAAGCAAAGCTTACAAAGTCTGCAACAAGGGGACACAATGCGTGGAAGAAAGTGTTCATGTGATATTCAATGAGACACTCCCTCTGGCAAGGAAGGAAACAAGGACGATCAAAACAACGAACCACTATTGGTTACTGGGGAGATCACTGATGTTTCAAATGGTAAGGCTAATATGATGAGTTAGATGAAGGAAGCAGGTGAAGACAATACAACATCATCTTCCACATCTCAAGAGGAACCTGGTACCCAAATCACTACCACTAAAGCTGAATAAAGAGTTGTAGATGCAATTCAAAGCACTCCATAGGTAGCAGAATGAGGAGTGCAGGGAAACCATCCTGATTACCCAATTCTTCTACTAATCAGACTCCATTCCCAAATTGGATACACAAAATCTCCCATCCACTTGATAATATAATCACCCCTTGATTCAGGAGTCCAGACAAGATCAAAATCCAGAAATTTCCTAGCCTTATCAGCCTTTCTATCCCAAATAGAACCCAAAAATATCAAAGAAGCTTTGAAGGATGTAGACTGGATCACGGCCATGCAAGAGAAGCTGCATCAATTTGAAAGAAACAAGGTATGGCACCTGGTACCTAGACCCTCTAACTGAACCATCATAGGGACCAAGTGGGTATTCAGGAATAAGCTGGATGAACATGGAAACACTACAAGGAACAAAGCAAGGCTTGTTGTCCAAGGCTACAATAAGGAGGAAGAGATTGATTATGATGAGACCATTTCCCCAGTTGCTCGCATGGAAGCCATTAGGATTCTTATTGCCTTTGCATCCCATATGGAATTTACCTTGTTCCAAATGGATGTGAAGAGTGCCTTTTTGAATGGTTTTCTTAAGGAAGAGGTTTATGTCAAGCAACCTCCAGGTTTTGAATGTCATGAACATCCTGAGTACGTATTCAAATTGGATAAGTCACTCTATGGATTGAAGCAGGTCCTTTGAGCCTGGTATGAAATGCTATCCAAGTTTCTCTTAGAAAATGGATTCACAAGAGGAAAAATTGACAATACTCTGTTCTTGAAGAAACGAGGAAGGAACTTGCTCATCGTTCAGGTATATGTGGATGATATCATATTTGTGGCAACTATAGATTCATTGTGTGAAGAATTTGCTAAACTCATGGGAAGTGAGTTTGAAATGAGTATGACGGGGAACTGAACTTCTTCTTAGGCCTTCAAGTAAAACAGTCCACAAAGGGAAATGTATCAGTCAGCAGAAATACATTAAGGAACTTCTGAAGAGGGTTGATATGGAATCATCAAAGGTGATTGATACCCCCATTGCTACTGCCACTAAGCTGGACATGGATGATTCTGGATCACCTGTAAATCAAACAATGTATCAAGGAATCATTGGATCACTACTCTACCTTACTGCCAGCATGCCTGACATTGTGTTCAGTGTGGGTTTATGTTCAAGGTTTTAATCAAATCCTAAGGAATCTCACCTGAAGGCTGCTAAGAGAATTATGAGATATCTTAAGGGCACACATGACCTGGTTTTGTATTACCCTTCAGGTGACAATTTCAACCTTATTGGTTATGCTGATGCTGATTAGTTAACAAAAGTATTGCAAGTTAGTGAAGTTGAAATCCTACCTGGGTAGGTCGTGTATTTTGTCCCGTTAAGTTGGGATATTTCCACGTAAAAATCCTGTGTCTTATTTACTTATTGTTTTAGTAGTTAGCACTGTAGGAACTGATATAGGACCATGTCTCTATACAGTTTAGTGGACTTATATAAACTAAAAATATATAAATGGTGTAGACTTCCACAATTTACTCTAGATCAAACACTTTGGAAAATACACCTAACAAGTTACTTTGAAAATATTATCCGCCACATTTTGACCCTTCATGAAGGACCACTTAAACAGTTTACACTCTCAATCCCGTATTTGGAAGACTTTACTTATATTAGTGTCACGACCCCAAATTCGTGATGACGCATATCGTGGAACTAGGCTAGCCAACCATCACATAACTATACATTTGTTTTAATATAATTTCTCAAAAATCAATAATAACCAGCAAACTGAGTATAAAAATTCCTCTAAGTCTTTAAGCAAGCATAATAAAAACTAACAGTCTAACCAAATCCGACTGGAGTTAACCGATCACGAGCATCTAAGAATAAAACTAACTCTGATAATGTCATAAAAAATGTCTAGGAATAAAATACTAATAATAATAAAGGAAGGGAAATGGAGAAGCTGCGGACGCTGGACAGCTACCACGAAATCCCGAAAGCTGACGATAACGAACTCGGATGGCTATTGCTCCGAACCAATACTTGGATCTGCACACAGAGGTGTAGGGTGTAATGATGAGTATTCCAACTCAGTAGTAATGAAAATAAATCACAGCCTGAAGAATAAGAAACACACAACAACAAATACACCAATCCACAAAACAGTAAATGCCAAGTCTCAATAAAGTGTACATAAGTTCAAAAACCAGTTTCCGTAAAAATCCTTTGAACAAGTATATTTTCAAATGTTTCTCAGTAGAACTCCCAAAAATATCAATTTGAAAGATGAAACGAATCATAATCAAAACTCAGTAAAATATCATCATAAAACTGCCCCTCAGGCATAATCATCACTCATAAATATTTCCTCAGCACCTCACCTCACTCTGTAACATTCGCTCAGCACCTCACAGTCACTCATATCTCCCAATCACTCGTCACTCGCACTCAGTAGGTACCTGCGCTCACTGGGGGTGTGTAATGACTCCGGAGGGGCTCCTACAACCCAAGCGCTATAAACAAGCCAAATCATGGAATCAATCACTCAGGCACTCAGCCTCTCTCATATCATAAACATACTCACAATATTGGCCCTCGTCCTCACTCAGTCAGATACTCTCAACATGCCACTCGGGCCATAAATAAACGAGGTTCTCGACCCAAAACAAAGAAATAGTAATATCATCAAATAGGAGTGTCAACAATTTCACAAGAAAGACTGAGTGTAAAATCATAGTTTCTAAGTGAGGAGTATCAGTAAAATATCCCCCAAGGGGTTAAAACATATCGGCACTAGGCCCCAAACGTGGCTTAAATCCCAAGTATATCAAAACGTAGTAATACTATAAAACATATGCTTTAAAAGCAGTTTCACAACTCAATAGTTGCCTAAAAAGGAACATTTTTCCAAATTTCCAATTCGTGCACGCCCCCACACTCGTCATCCAGTGTGCGCGTCACTCCAAAACCGTGAAAGGATGTAAAGTATGGGGTTTCATATCCTCAGGACAGGATTTAAAGACATTACTTACCTCAAACTAGCCCGACGAGCTATTCCGCAACACGCTTGCCTCTCGAATCAACTTTCGAGTGCTCCAAATCTATCAAGTTCAGATTTTTCACATCAAATTATGCTAAGGGAATGAATTCCAATTGAAAAATATCAACTTTATACACAAAATGTCACGACCCAAATCTTAATTCAGGCCGTGATGGAGCCCAACACCATAGTCGGGCAACCTAGCCTTAACTTACTAGAGATTTTCACTTAATTTGCAAAACATTTCTGGCACTTACCAAATTCAAGTTTAAGGCATCAAATAGAAACGGATAAATTAACTGATTTTAAACAAATGTAGCCATAAAAGATCATAAAACTACATATACAACCCAAAAATAAAATGTCTACTATGTATGTGCCAGGAACTAGTGTCACGAGTCTACGAGCATACTAGTAGAATATACAAAAGGTGAAATAAAACTGTCCCACTGTCTGAAAGTAATAGACGGGAATAAACAAAATAAAACTCTATAGTGCTGCTGAGAATCGCCAGGGGAAGCAGCTCATTGTGAAGTCAAGTCCAGATATACTCAGGATCGAGCTCCGGCCTGATAACCAGATGCACCAGCCTCAGAACCTGTACAATTAAGTACAGAAGCGTAGCATGAGTACATAATTAAATATGTACCCAGTGAGTATCAGTTTAATCTCGAAAAAGTAGTGATGAGAGGTCAACTTGACACTTACTGGTGTCCCAACAATATAATTAAACAAGATATGATAAAGGCAACATGCATGTGAGGATAATGAAGTAGTAAATAACAAAGGTAGCCGCAATTCAAACTAATACTGAAAAACAGTTAAACAATTACTAACTTCGTTCCGCCCCCAGATATCTATCAATTTAATATTCATGAAATCATTAACAATTTAGCATACGCATAACGGGATAAAGACAATCGGCCTTAGCCATCATAATAACCATATATGTGCACTGCCGAAGGGTCGATCGGCTCAAACCATAGATGCATCTATCAACCTGTCGTGGTGTACGACCCGCTCCCATGAGAGTGGGGGAAAATAACACTCCGCTCGCGGAAACGTAAATTGCGAAGCGGCCACATGCACACACAACATTTTTCCTTAAATTATTTTTCAATGAACAATTCCTTTAAACTACCAAATTCCATGATTTTTCTTGAAATAAAGATGCATACGATGAAATCATAAAGTATAAAATTCAAATTGAGGAAATTCACAAGGCATGGTGTGAGCCTAACTACCCCAGACAGAACAATAATAGTCACTACGCACGGACTCTCATCACCGCGTACATACATAGTCCCCACAACCATTAACACATAATCATTTAGCTCACCTATGGGGACAATTCCCTCTTACAAGGTTAGAAAGGAGACTCACCTCGTGTCGAGCCTACTTTCCGGGTCGAGATTGCGCCTGAAACTCCAAACTCGTCTCCCAAGGACTCGAAACTAGTCAATTGATGCATAAATACATTAAATTATACTACGAGGCATGAAATTTCCCTATTTAATTAACCATTTTAGCCTACTTTGAAATATCTCCAAATACACCCCCAGGCCCACATGCTCGGATTCCGGAAATTTTCGAAGGAAACACTCACCCATAGCCTAAGGATCAATAATATATAGTCTTTGTATGATTTCATGGCAAATTTCTTGGTAATTCTCCCATTTTTCATAAACCTAGGTTTTCACTCTAACCCATGATTTCCACTAATTAGTGTGTTAATCTACCTTAGAATCCATGTATTAGACTAAGTTTTGGGTAGGAATTACTTACCTCAAAGTAGCTAGGTCGTTTTCCCCTCTTGAATGCTCAAAATCACCCCAAGGAAGAAGAAGAATGCCAACAAGATGGCTAAGTCCCGTTATTAAAAGCCAGTGCCCAACTGCCCCTTCATCGCGAACGCGACAGGGGCACCGCGTTCACAAAGGCCAATGGCCCAGGCCCCTGAAGGTCCTTCTATGAGGACGCGAAATGGGTCCCGCGATCGCGAAGACTAGCCGGGCTAGACCTCTGCGCTCGCGGTGGACTTCTTGCGGACGCGAAGAGAAAACGGGCATGGTCCCGTCCTACACCTGTGCGAACGCGGAGACAAGGGTGCGAACGTGATGGTCAGAGGTCCAACCCATCGCGAATGCAAGACGGGCTTCGTGAACGCATAGAGCATCAGCTGCCCCAGCCCAACTCCTTCATCGCGAACGCGGCCGCCCTCCCGCGAACGCGGAGAAGGAAACCAGACAGTGAAATTTCTGGTTTTTAGCATTTAGCTCTGAGGGGTACAAAACTCACCCGAGCCCCCCAGGACCCCGTCCAAAAATACTGGCACGTCTGTATTCATGATACGAACTCGCTCGAATTTTCGGAACGTAAAAAACAACAACGAAACTAAGAATCCGACCCCCAAACCAAATTGAATCAAACTTTGAACTTCAAGTTCTAGAATTCACTTTCAATGCGCCGAACCTACCTATACTTCTTGGAATGACACCAAATTTTGCAGGCAAGTCATAAATGACATTACGGAACTATTCCTGGTCTCGGAATTCCGTTTGGACCTCGATAACACAAAAACACGTTCCAAACCTAAATTCTTAAACTTAAGGAATCATATTTCGCTATTTGGTGCCGAAACGCTCCCGGGTCATCCAAAACCCATTTCGGACACATGACCAAGTCCGAAATCATTATACGAAGCTACCAGAACTGTCAAAACTCGATTTCGAGGTCGTTTACTCAAAATATTGACCGAAGTCAAACTTGGCCTTAAAAAGCCAACCTTAAGGAACTAAGTGTACCAATACCATCCTAAACCCTTACGAATCCCTAAACACCCGTATCCACAAGTCATAAATTATTAAAAGAAACTACAAAATGTCTCATTTAGGAGAACGGGGTCCTATAACGCAAAATGATCGGCCGGGTCATTACACAAAACTCGAAATTAGCCAAAACTCGACCCCCGAGCCCGCATCTCGGAACTCGACAAACTTTATAACAAAACGATCTTCATCATCTCACGAGTCCGTACATATAAGGAACTCTGAAATTGGAGTCTGTTTGACCCCTCAAATCATCCCTAAAAGGTCTCATAATCACAAGCCCTAGTTTCACCTTTTTCTACTGATTTTCCCCAATTTAACACTGTTAATTTATTCCTTAATCACATATAATTGAGTTATGGGGTCCAAAATCCTTACCTCAATGAAGAACAATCATTTTTCTCTTCAAAATAGCTCCAAAAGCTCTATTCCCGTTCAAAATTGGTGGAAAAGTGAGCAAAGGTCGCGAAAGGTTTTAATTTATACTGCCCAGGTATATACACTGTGCGATCGCATAGAACTGTCTCTTCTCCATCTACGCGATCGCGTGCAAAAAAATGCGTTCGCACAGCCTTAGCCTCCCCATCCAGCCCACACGCCTGAACCCTGTGTGATCGCACCATCCCTCACGCGATCGCACTGCTTGCATTTCCTCCACTCCGCGATTGCAACCCCTCTAAGGCGATCACACAGAACAATTATTGAACCCCCACACACTGTCCTATGCGATCGCATACGACTCCTCACAATCGCATAAATTAGAACCTGCAACACACCAGTAAATCTGCTACTTCTCTAAGTCCAAAAATGCTCGTTTGAGCATCCGAAATACACCCGAGGCCTTCAGAACCTCAACCAAACCTACCAACGTATCCCATACCATCATTCAAACTTAGTCGAACCTTCGAAACATAAAAAATAACGTCAAAACACCAAAATTACATCAAATTCAAGCCTATGAACTTTGAAATTTCTAAAATCCACCAACGATGCCGAAAATATCCAAAACACCTCCGATTGACCTGAAATTTTGCAGACATATCCAAAATGACATTACGAACCTGTTCCAACTTCCGGAATTCTATTTCGACCCCGATAGCTTATCTACTGCCGACCGAAAATCACCAAAAACTAACTTTCGCCAATTCAAGCCTAAATCTGCACCGGACATCACAAAAATATTTTGAACACACTCCTAAGTCCCAAATCACCTAACGAAGCTATACAAACCATAAAATACACATTCCGAGGTCGTTAACCAATAAGTCAATGCTCAGTTGACTTTTCCAACAATAAAGTTATTTTTAGAGACTAAGTGACTCAATTCTCACTACAAACATTCTGAACCCGAGCCGACCGACTCTAACACATCATAAATAGTATAACCAACCTATGACAATGCATAAATAGTAATAATAATGCAGGTTCTACGTAACGACCGATCGGGTCGTTATAATTACAAAGTTGATAGGGTTCCTCTCTGAAAATGCATTGAACATCTTATTCTTAAATTTCCGATTAGGGGGAAACCATACAAATTCCCTACTTCATTTTTCAAATGTTTGCATTTGATATATCTATCTCTTGAATATTGTTTAATATCTCCTCCACCAGCCTTCAGAGGTTTTGGAATGTTAATTAGCTTGAAGCTATACAATGTTACAATTTTGTCCACATTGCTTGGAAGCTTAATCTCTCATTGACCGATGCTCGAGCAATTGGTGCTTGAAATCTCAGATAATTACAACGGTGTCATTGAAATTAATGCCCCCAAACTGAAGTCCCTTGACTTTACAGGCAGAGTAAGCTTTATTTATTTAAAAACAATTCCTCTTCTGGCACAATTATCGCTTGCTCTTTGGGGAGACTATATCATGGAATCAAAACATCACATTACTAAGTTTTTGGAGTCTTTTTGTGCGCTGGAACATTTCCATTTGTATAACCGTAGTGTCAAAGTAAATGTGCTTCATTGTCACGACCCAAATCCTAAATCAGGCCGTGATGGCGCCGCACACCGTTGTCAGGCAAGCCAACATCAATTTACTATTGAGTTTCACTTAATTTATCAAAACATTTTCAACACTTACGTAATTTAGGTTTAGGACATTAAGCAAAATGGATAACTCAGGAAAATCTTAAACAGAAATAACCATGATAGTCATAATTAATATTTACAGCCCAAAATTATAATGTCTACTACGTGTGTGCCAGGAAATAGTGTCACAAGTCTACATGCATACTAGTAGAGCACAACAAAAGATGTAATAAACTGTCCTACTGTCTGAAAGAATTAGACAGAGATAACAAACAAAAAAAGACTTCATAGTGCTGCTGAGGATCGGCAAGAGGAGCATCTCACCGTGAAGTCTAGCCCAGGTATATCTCAGGAAAGAGCTCCGACCCGATACCCAAATGCACTCGCCTCAGAACCTGTACAATTAAGTACAGAGTGTAGCATGAGTACATAATATAATATGCACCCAGTAATTATCCCGTCTAATCTCGAAGAAGTAGTGACGAGAGGTCCACTTGACACTTACTAGGGTCCAAACAGTAAAATTCAAGTAATTTTTTAAAGAGGACACTAGGTAAGCATGGACAGTAAAATAATAAATATCGAATCGTAATCAAAATCTAAATACGTGGTGACGCACCAATATACAAGTTTTCAATTCGTCTTCCAGATTATTTCACAGCTCAACAGTCATAAAAATATCAAGCAAATAGCATGCGCATGGTGGTATAAGGACAACCGGCATGGGCCAACATAATATCAATAAATGTGCACTGCCGAAGGGTCGAACGTCGCAAACCATAGATGCATCTATTAACATGCTTTGGCGTACGACCCGCTCCCATGAGAGTAGGGGAAAGAATCACTCCTCTCGCGCAATATATTAATTGCGAAGCGGTCGCATGCAAATACAACATCTTTCTTTAAGTTCTTTCCAAATAACAATTCTTTTAAAACACCAAATTCTAGGATTTTTCTTGAAACAAGTTGCACACAATGAAGTCACAAGGCATTTAATTCAATTTAAGGAAATTCACAAGGCATGGTGTGAACCTAACTACCCGGACATAATAATAATAGTCACTACGTACGAACTCTCGTCACCTCGTACGAACATTATATAGTTTTTGTATGATTTCATAACTAATTCTTGGATAATTTGCTCATTTTCATAAAAACCTAGGTTTTACTCTAACCCATGATTTCTACTAATTAATGTGTTAATCTACATAAGAATTCAAGTATTAAACTAAATTTAGGGTAGGAATTATTTACCTTACAGTATCTAGGTCGGGTATCTCTTTTTCATGCTCTAAAAATCGCTCAAGGATGAAAAAATGTTGAAAAATGGTGAATTCCCGTATTTTAAACAACCTCACTGCCTACAGGTCTTTCGCACTTGCAGCTCGAGGACCGCACATGCGGTCTCGCATCTGCGAGAAAAATCTCGCATCTGCGAAGGAGGGGAAGTGGGCCTGGTTTCGCACCTGCGGAGCGGAGTCAGCACGTGTGGCTCCGCTTCTACGAAAAATGATCCGCACTTGCGGAAACGGGCAACACCACCAGGGATCGCACCTGCAAGGCTGGGACCGCAGAAGCGGTCTTGCACCTGTGGCTAGGCCTCTGCAGGTGCAGTCGCACCAGATCTGGTGCACCAACAATCATTTATTGCTGGTTTTTGCCTCGCTCGATGCTCGAACGGCATCTGGGCCCACCCAAGACCCCGTCCAATTATACCAACAAGTCCTAAATTATAATACGGACTTGCTCGAGCCTTTTGAACGTCCGAAACAACGCTAAATCTAAAAATCACACCCCAAAACCTATTGGATCAAACTTAAGAACTTCAAGTTCTAGAATTCGATAACAATGCGCCGAACCTACCTATACTACTCGGAATGACACCAAATTTTGCGATCACTTCATAAATGACATGACAGAACTATTCCCAGTCTCAGAATTCCATTTGGACCTCGATAACGCAAAAACACGCTCCAAACCTCAATTTGGAACTTAAGGAAACTCTCATTTCAGTATTTGGCATTGAAACGCTCGTGGGTCATCCAAAATCCGTTCCGAACATACGCACATGTCCGAAATCATCATACGCACCTACCGGAACCTTCAAATATCGATTCCGAGGCCGTTTACTAAAAATGTTGACCGAAATCGAACTTGACCTTTAAGGCCAACCTTAAGGAACCAAGTGTTCCTATACCACTCCAAACTCCTCCAAATCCCGAACCACCCGTCCCCACAAGTCATAAACCAGTAGAAGAAACTACGAGAAGTCTCATTTAGGGGCATAGGGTCCTAGAATGCAAAACGACCGATCGGGTCGTTACATTCATAACTTTACTATGATGCATTTTCATAGATGGAACATATATTGGGCTATGAGCCATCCTTTAATTTGGGATGTTTTTTCTAGTTATTGGCTGCATGTGTAGGAGAAGTACCAACTAGTCTTCCCTTTCATCTTAACTGTGTGAAACATATTTACCTCTTTGATCTTTATCATAGTGAATTATATTCCGTCGCTTGTGCTTTGTGCTTGATGAGAATCTTCCCATATTTACAATATCTAGAAATCAAGGTTCTTACTTAATCATCATATGTCTTTTCTTTAATTCTCATTACTTAGTGGCTTCTTTATACCTCTGATCCTCATTAAAATTTGGTGTTTTTTTTAATTCTTTCTTAGGTGGATAATAGTGGGGTACCTTCGGCTCTAGATTATCTTGATTTGGAAGGAAGGTTTGGAGATACAACATTCAACCACCTCAGAGTAATTGTGATTAGGAGCATTCGAGGGACAAATCCTCACATGCAACTGGTCAAGCTTCTTTTGGCGAAGTCTCCGGCTCTTCTGAAAATCATAATCGAGGCATTAACCTATGAATATTATGAAAGTATCAAAGCACTAATTGAGCGGTCAGAATTTCAGTGTGCATCACCTGAAGCATAAGTTGTCTTCAAATTAACTAGTACTGGTATATAATTACAATCTTATTTGATCTTTCCCGCAGCTTTAATCAAACATATATTTGGCTAATTTATTTTGGTAGTTGAAGTGACTTGATAGAAAAGGAGCGTTGATGTAGTAGTAGTAGTAGTATATCGTTGTGTTTTGCCTTACCATAAGTCGAGGTAATTTAAGAATGATGTTTTGACTATTCTGTTACATGCGTAATAAATTCTTCCTCGCATATGTTTTGACTATTCTGTTACATGCGTAATGACTATTCTTGTACATGCTGTGTGTTAATTTTCTTATGTTTCGTGCTGTGGATCATTCATCATTTACAAAAATGCAAATTTTGTTGTGTGTCTGTTACTAGACAACTTAATGCATTCTAAAAAAAATTAGTTTAATACTAATAAAATTCTTAGTGAATGGAATTAAATGGTTGCCATTGGCCGATACGTATGGCCTTAATGTATAAAATATACAGACGGATATAATATAACTGTGAATCGCAACGATGTAATTATCATAGGTCATTTGACTACTACAACCTTAGTCAATGGACTTATATGGTTGACATTGGCCGATACGTATGGCCTTAATGTATGAAATTATATAAACGGCTATAATATAACTATGAATCACAACGATGTAATTAGCATAGGTTATATGACTACTACAACCTTAGTTGGTGGACTTGTATGGTTGGCATTGGCCGATACGTATGGCCTTAATGTATGAAATTATATAAACGGTTATTGGTGTCAATTAACTAGTGGAACCATAGTAAACATTATATGGTCGCTATATATGACCTTAATGAATGAAATTATATGTTGGCTACTATATACATCTATATAAACGTTCAATGTAACTAAATATAAAGTGCAACAATGTAATTAACTAGTGGAACATAATAAACGTAATTATATGCTCTCTATCAATATACGTATGACCTTAATGAATGAAATTATATGTTGGCTACTATATACATATATATAGACATTCAATGTAACTATATATAAAGCGCAATAATATTTCATAACTAAATTGCTAATTATATCCAAAATATAACTATTGGTGTCAAAATTAACATCACAATTTTTTTGTCATCAATATACGTATGGTCAAATGTGGACTACATATGCAAAATATAGCTATTAATTAGGTTCCAAATCTGTATTTTATTAAAGCTTATGGTCACATTCACACACACAAAAAATGTTTAATACCCTCACACACACACAAAATGTTAGGATGGCCGTATGTGTTCATATATAGGGTTATACACATTTACACACACACACACACACAAAATATTTTAGTACCCTCACTCTTACACAAACCCTAGAAACCAACCATGGACTCCTCTCCCAGCGCTACCAAACGATCCCCCTCCAACTACTCTTCTGATGATAACGACGAAGATAAAAATCCAACATTTGAAGTGCTTCTGAAAGATTCATACATCAAGCAAGGTTATATGATAAATAAGATTTTTTTTAAAATTTTATTTTCGAATACAATCTGCTTTTCGATTTAAAAATTCAAAAGATGCTTGTGTTTTTCGAAAATAGTTTTGGAAAATAAGCAGAAACGAACAAATTATTTTTTAAATGTAATCAGGTTTTGTTGGGATGATTGATAATATTTTCTCTTCACCAAAAAAGTTTCAAATATAATCAGGTTTTGTTGGGATGATTAATAATATTTTTCTCTTCACCAAAAAAAAGAAAGAAGCGAAATAGGTTATGTTTCGATTTGGTTTTGGAAGAGAGGCAGAAACGGAATCTGTTTGTGTTTCGATTTGATTTTGGAAAATATTAAGTTTCAACCAACCAAATCTGTTTGTATTAAAATTTCAGACAAACAGATTTTTTCAAACAAACTGATTTGGTTGTATTAAAATCTCCAACAAGTTTTTTTCTTTTTGTTTCCAGCATATTAAAAAATGACTGTACGGACACATTCCTGAATCACATAGCACCGCGGTTCTTCAATATGGTGGCAGAGAGTTTTTTATGAGAATTAACATTGGTGAAGGAAGATGGTCAAAGACGATTGGAAATATTTTGTGATGAATAATGATATCAAGCAGGGTTGTTTAATTAAATTTGAGTTGGTTGAAATTGCACAATTGTTTGTTGTCTTCAAAGTGCAAGTGAAAGGACAAGGAATTCCCGAAGATCTGGTTGAAATTAACTAATTTTTAGTTATGTTTGTGGGAAACCCATGTTTGTGTTGTTTTTCACTTTTGTTGGGTTTTATTTAATTTTCAACCAGTTATGTAATGTGTACGTTTATTTTATATAACTATTAATGAAATCAAATTTCTATTTTGTTATAATTATAATTTTTTTTCTTTTTCTTTTGTATCATTTCAGTATATGATTGGAATATAGTCTTCATTCAATACATTATTCTACTTTCCTAGCTACAAAAACCTAACTATATGGTAGGAATGTGAATAGTATTCATTCAAACAGTATTCTACTATCTTAACTACAAACCCTAACTATATGGTTGGAATGTGAATAGTCTTCAATTCAAAAAAGGGTTGGTATGTGAATAGTGTTGGTATTAAATAGGTTCTAATATCTACATGGGTATTCAAAAATTGTAGGTATCAATACAATTTGGGTAATCGAAATAATAAATACAATTCAACTAACACCATTAATTCTGATAATTCAAACAAAACCAGATATTGTAGCCAAAAATAGATTATTTTTCACTGACAGGAGGGTGTTTGAAATATTTTTTTTGGACTGGCTTGAGCCCTATAATATGGTCAAATAATCAAACCCTAAATACCTAAAACACACTCACATACTAAAATCCTAAACTATGGATGCCTCTTCCTCTACCGAACGAGCCCTATCTAACTCTTCTACTAGGAGTGATACCCATTCTTACTCTTCTACTAGCAGTGATAATGAAGAAGAGTATCCTCCAACATTTGAAGTGGTTATGTCTGATTCATGCATCTACAACCAGGATCTGGTAAATTATTATGTCCATTAAACTTTGTTTCTTTGAATGTTACAATAACTTATTGAGTTAAATTATTATGTCCTTTAAACTTTATATTTTCCTAAACTTAATAGTAATACTTTTTTTAAAAGTATATTCTAAGAAAAATGTTGTGATGACCCAAGGGGTCATTTTATGAATTTAGACTCTGTTCTAGGCTTATTATCCAGAAAAAGATGAATTTTAAATACCTCGATTTGTGTGCGCAGTCCGAGCGTGAAACCAGAAAGCTTTTATGTTAAAATATGAGAAATAGTAATTTCTAGAGTTAAAATTTGATTATAGTTGACTTCGGTCAACATTTTGAGTAAACGGACCCGGATATGTGTTCCGGTGATCCCGAGAGGCCCGCAGCAAAATATAGGACTTGGGCGTATGCCCGGAAATGAATTCCGAGGTTTCAAGCCCTTAGAAAACAATTTTTGAAGAAAATTGTTCTGCTGGTTAATTCAAGAAATAAAGAAATGAAATAATACGTGAAATATATGATATCGGGCCCGTATTTTGGTTCCGGAGCCCAAAACAAGTTCGTTATGTTATGTAAGTCCTATCTGTGAAAATTCATGAGAATCGGAGTTGTTTTGATGTAATTCGGACATCCGGTTGAAAAGTTGGAAAATTTGAATGTTCTTGAGAAAATCATGAGTTTTGAGGTTAAATTCGTAGTTTTTGATATTATTTTGATGATTTGATCGCACGAGCAAGTATGTATGATATTTTTAGACTTGTTTGCATGTTTGGTTTGGAGCCCCGAGGGCTTGGGTGAGTTTCAGATAAGTTTAGGCTAAGTTATGCTTGTTTTTTATGTTTCATCGTTGTTTCTTCAAGAATAAATGATACTACATTAAGAAAATGATATCCAAATTCAGTGTATATTGAACCATTAGATCCGTATCATAATTACGGATCCATAGGAAAAAGAATCAGCGAATTTGAACATCGTATAAGGAAGTTATGCTCTTTTTCGTGTCGGGAAACAGTGCTGGTTTTCTGGTGTGCCCAGTTCGCAAATGCGAACCTTTTGTCGCAAATGCGACTTTTTCCCAGCTTCCTCTTGTTTTCAATTGCGAAGTATTTCTTCGCTTTTGCGAGGGTCGCAAATGCGAACCTTGTGTCGCAAATGCGACTCCTGCAACCTGTTAAGTAAGATTTTAGACGAGATTTTCACTCATTTTTCAATTTTCTCAAACCCTAAACCTCCATAGACGATTTTTCAAAGACCCAAACTTCTCCAAATCATGGGTAAGTGATCTCTAACTAATTTCTTTCAATTCCTAACAACTTTTAACAATGATTTCAACCCAAATCTAGAGATTTCATGGTAAAAATTTGGTTTTTGGGTAGAACTTAGGAATTTCAAATTTTGGGGAATTGGACCTCGATTTGAGGTCGGATTCCAATACCAATTGTATATTTGTGCTCAGGGTAGATTGGGTAAACGGATTTTGATCCGAACCTCGATCTTAGACCAAGCGGGTCCGGGGTCGATTTTTGAAATTGAATAGGAAAACTTAGGAAAACCATTGCTTTTCAATAAAGATGATTCATTTAGGCTATGATTGATAACATTGAATAAATTGTGATTAGATTCGAGCGGATTAGAAGCAAATTATAAAGGAAAAGCAGTGCTAGAGCAGTGAATTGCTTGTGAAATTGAGGTAAGTGTTTGGTCTAACTTTGACTTGAGGGAATATGAATCCCCACCTTTTTTCTATGTGAAATGCATGGGCATGGTGTATAGGTGAGGTGACGAGTACCTATGCACCACCCAATTTGTCTGTTAAGCATGATCTTTTTTTCGTTCCCAACTTAATTGATTCTTCTCTTAATTGTTCTATGACTATTTGGTTTTGTTACCTCGTTGTTAAACATTGTGGTAGTTATTTTGTAAAGAGTATTGGTTGTTTATTTTGTTCCCTTGTGGTACAAACGATTGAGCAGTTTGGCGTTGTTTTTATGAAATATATACATATATTCATGTTCGTTGGTTCCATTGTTGATAATATTGCGGAAGTGATGAGGAATGCAGTTTAACTGTTTTATGATTGTTGAGGTTTACGTGGTTGTTTGGTTTCAATTGATTGTTGCCAATTGTTGTGGCGAGTGTATTAAAAGTTTTGGTTGTTCTTTTGATTTTATCATGGTACATAAAGATTGAGCTGGGTTGACAGCGTTACAGTGTTTACATATATTCTGGTTGGTTTTATTGTGAAATGATATTGGTTGAAGCTTACGAGCTATACTGTTTTCTGTTTGAAATTTGTTGAAATAAAAGGGTTGTAAAAGGCTTGGCCTGAACTGTGAAAGTTTTTGATGAATAAACAAAATTGGTGTGATAAGGGGGCTGTGATAAGGAGGTTGTGATAAGGGTGGATAATTTATTGTGATATTATGAGTAGGTGGGATGGGGTTGCACGCCGCAACAAGATCATGATAAGGGAGAATATGCATGTTTTACTGTTTATAAAATAAAGGTTGGAACACTCATTGTTTTATTGTCATTATTTCGTATTCTGCTTTAACTGTTATTTAAGTGAAACTTGTTCTGTTTACAATTGTCGAGACATAAATATTGTGAAAGGCTTTGACTTGAAAGGCGGTGATAAGGGGGCTGTGATAAGGGGGTTGTGATAAGGGTGGATAATTGATCGTGATACGGGTGAATAAATTGATATGATATGTCTGGTGGGATCGGGTTGCACTCCGCAACAATAAGCAATAAGGGAGGACAATTATATTTTTACTGATTTTCAAAGAAAGACAAAGATTTGAAAACTACTATGTTATATTACTATTTTTCATATTTTGGCACTGCTTTTATTTAAAGTTAAAGTTTGGAAACTTGGAAATTATTTGAGAGTTTGTTATAGTTGAGGCCTGGAAAAGGCGGCTGAGTTATTTCATTATTGTTGCAGTACCTAATTATTTGTTTAGATTTCCTTCTTGCTTTGTAATTATTGTCCCAGTTATATTTTTCTTGTTCGTGTAGAATTGTTTTATTGCGTTATTGTATATATTATTGTCACAAGTTATATGTTGTTAATGCTCCGCTAGCCTCGTCGCTACTTCGTCGAGGTTAGGCTCGACACTTACTCAGTACATGGGGTCGGTTGTACTGATACTACACTCTGCACTCTTTTGTGCAGATCCAGGTACTAGCCAGTAATAGAGATTTTTTTTAGAGCATCCATCTATTTATTCGGAGACATGAGGTATATATGCCAGCGTTCGCAGATCCCGAGAGTCTTCTCCCATTTTCATAACGTTGTTTTATTATATTCAGAACAGTTAAATTATTTCTTTCAACCCATTATTTGTAGTATTCTTTAGTAGTTCGTGAGTTGTGATACCAGACCCTGGTTAGTCTTAGAGTTATTTATATACTTAGTTCGTGGTTTGTTTTATTTAATTGCTTCTTTTATATTTGGAGTATCTCATTGGAAATCATTTAAATTAAGTTACTTTTAATTTATTTATTTATGCTTTAGTAAATAATCAAAGAAAATTAGTTAATCGAATTCTAACATTGGCTTGCCTAGCAAGTGTGGTGTTAGGCGCCATCACGATCCCTAAGGTTGGGAATTTAGATCGTGACAAATGTACAAGCATCTTTCTCCAACATTAGAACACGCGTTTCTTTACCATCGTGGCAAAGAGTGGTATGTAAATATGAGCGTTCGTGATCAAAGAAGGTCCAAGGTAGGCTGGACACCTTTTGTGTTGGAGAATTTTTAAGGGGAGGTTTCGTCGTCAAATTTACGTTGGTTGATGTTTCACCACAGGGTGCTATCTGCAATGTTGAAGTGAATGGAGACGGATATCCTGTTGGTACTAATCCGTTTTTTACTTTCTACTAGGATGTGTTTGCTGTGTTGATTTATCCTTTTATTATTTTTATTTTCATATATGTTGCTTTAGTTATGGTTGTTGTGCTTTTTTCTCTTGAAGTATTATGTTATGAAATTTCAATCTTCATATTGGTCTTCTTTGCTATAATATGTTTAATCATTTAAAAAATCTGAAATGATAGAGTAAATGATGCATTAGGAAGTTAAATGGGTTGGTATGCTATTAATTTGTAAGAGTAAATGCTATATAGGGGAGTTAAATAGGTTGGTTTGGTATTAAAAGAGGAGTGCACAGTTTTCAACTCAATGTTTTTTTTACCAAAATGCAACTAACACAAATATGTTGAATGTTGAAGGTAGGATTGTAGGGGTTTGTAACTTAATGTGAGTATTTTTGTTCTTAGTTTGAACTTTGAACTAATCTTCTAATTTTAATGTTGTCAAGTATCACATATGAACTTGTTGCAACTTTTGTTAGTCTAGTCCTCAAGCAAGTAACAAATGAGGTATTTAACAATGACAATTATAAGAGCACACGTACGTTTTACAAAACAAAGTCAATAAATTCAAAAGAAATCTATGGTTTGGGATGTTAATGTATTATAAGAGTAAATGCTACATAGGGAAGTTAAATGAGTTGGTTTGGTATTAAAAGAGACACGATTTTGAACTCAATTTTTTTAAAACCAAAATGCAACTAACACCAATAAGTTGAATGTTGAAGGTAGGGTTCAATGTAGGGGTTTAGTAGCGGAATGTGAGTATTTTGGTTCTTACTTTGAACTTATTTTAATGTTTTCAAGTCTTTCACTTCTGAACTAGTTGCAACTAATCACATTTGTTAGTCTAGACTTCAAGCAAGTAACAGATGAAGTATTTAACAATGACAATTATAATACCACACGTTTTACAAAATAAAGTCAATAAAATCAAAAATATCTATCGCAAATCAAATTAAATAAGTTTCAATCTTAAATCATCTCAAACTAAACGGTCAAGTCTTCTACTTCCCACTTTGCTTCATCGTTTAGATCTGGCAAGCTACTCTGTAGTTGGTAGTTGCATCATCTTGCTATAATTAGAGTAAATAAGGCTAATAAGCAATTTATTTACCTAAAAAAATAAAATAATAAATCAAATTTATTATACTTTACCTCAATTCCTTCCGTTAGACAAGGACTTCCACCACTTCTACCACCACCTCTACCACCTCCTCTAGCACAACCTCTACCACCACTTCTACCACCACCTCTACCAACACCTCTACCCCCACCTCCACCCCTCCTATTGCCGCTAACTCCACTTCCACCACCCGTTTGTGAACTTCTAAAGTATGAATCAATTCGTCCTCTATATATATTCAACCTTGGACGTCCACGAGAAGCTACATATCTAGGATCTCTTATATTTCTTCCTTCACCCTCACCCCCACCCCCACCCACACCCCCACCCACACCATCATGTGTATCTTCCAAATCCCAATTTGAAACTATCATATCATCATCCCAATTCATAAGGTCATGTTCCAATCCGTTCAAATTATACTTAATATATCGCCTCATCACTTCAGTGTCCAATGCAATATCGCAAACCCGTTCAAAATGCTTTAATAGTTCCATGTACATCATGTATTCAAAAGTCATACGTGGGTAACTTCCTAGAAAGAAATGTTTCAAGTGCGAACGAACAACATATTTTCTCCGCCTTTTCAATATATACCTCTCATTAACATTTTAATCCTCTTATGAGACAACACCTTAAGTATATGACAGCATAGAATACCTCTTGTTTCAAACCACTTGCAGCTGCAACTTAGATATTCGCCAATAGGTGTATATTCAAACGTGAATACAAATGAATCTCTAGTGTTAAAACTCCTTAGCAAAGAATCTATTATAATGTATTTCTCCACTCCAGGGTTTGCTTGATGATCTTCAAGGGTGCTGATTTCACAATGGAACAATTTCCTTAACTATAATTGAAAATATTCAAACACTTCACGAGTATAACATGCTTGAAGTTTTTCCTCCCATACGAATTCAGACAAACATTTTGGTTCAAAGCACCTTGACCTATATTCAGCTTCCAATTCTTTCTCGAACTTAGATCTTATGGCTAACTCATATTGCTGAACAAATAGCTTCAATGTGCTTTGGCGGGTGATAAATCCATCAAAGAAAGCATGCATTCCTTCATCTCTGTGTGGACAACATCCCGACCCAAAAGTGGTCATTTAGGTATACAGGAACCTATTTTTCCTTCTCCAAATAAAGCTTATAAAACCAATACCTTCCATCTAAGTTATATTTTTCAATATAGTCAGTCCATCTTCTCTCAAACTCAACAATGTTAATGCTATCAAGGACTAAAGCCTTAAATTTTGCCTTTGCAATCTTACTATCAAGAACTCTTCTTAACTTCCTAGGCAACTTTGTGAATATGTGCCAAATACAATATCTATGTACCGTATCTGGCATCAAATGCATTGATGTCAACCTTAATACTATCACATTGGTCAGTCATAATAGCTAATGGAAGAACATTGTTTAGAACCCAAAGCCATGTAGAGAGCACCTATAACGACCCGGGGTCGTTACGTAGAACATGCATTATTTTCACTGTTTACGCATTGTCATAACTTGGTTCCACTATTCATGATGTGTTAGAATTGGTCGGTTCGGGTTCGGAGTTGTTATAGAAGGAATTGATACACTTAGTCTCTAAACGTAGCCTTAGAGTTGGAAAAGTCAACCGAGAGTTGACTTATTGGTAAACGACCTCAAAATGCATATTTTATGGCTCAGATAGCTTCGTTAGAAGATTTGGGACTTAGGAGTGTGTTCAGAATATTTTTGTGATGGCCGGTGTAGAATTAGGCTTGAATTGGCGAAAGTTAATTTTTGGCGATTTTTGATCGGTAGTGGAAAATAGGATATCGGGGTCGGAATGGAATTCCGATAGACGGAACAGGTTCGTAATGTCATTTTGGATATGTTTGCAAAATTTCAGGTCAATCGGAGTTGTTTTGGGTAGTTTCGGCGTCGTTGGTGGAATTTAGAAAGTTGGAAGTTCATAGGCTTGAATTCGAAGGGTTTTTGGAGTTTTGATGTTGTTTTTGATGTTTCGAAGGCTCGACTAATTTTGAATGACCATACGTGATGTGTTGGTATGTTTGGTTGGGGTCTCGAGGGGCTCGGGATGATTTTGGGTGGTTAACGGGGAGTTTGGAATGATTTGGATGTTGCTGAAGTTGCTGGTGCTGGTGTTTTCGCACCTGCGGAATGGGAGCCGCAGGTGTAGGCCCGCAGGAGCGGATGAGGCTCCGCAGGTGTGGAAGTTTGGCTGGGTGAAGATATTTCCGCAGGTGCGAGGTAATTGCCGCACCTGCGAAGCCGCAGGTGCGGGAGGTGGAGCGCAGGTGCGGAAGTTGAGGACTTTGGGGTTTTACGTAAGTGCGCACCTGGGACCGCAGGTGCGGTTCCGCATGTGCGCGTAAGTGGCCACAGGTGCAGAACCACTTTGCAGAAGGTATAAAATCATGCCTTCGCGAATTTGAGCCATCTTTCTCAATATTTTATCCGGGTTTGAAGCTTTTGAAGGGTTTTTGAAGAGGGAATTCGATAGTTCTTCATTGAGGAAAGGTTTTTGGACTCTAAACTCGTTTATATGTGATTAAAGGTCGGATTAATGGTGAAACATTAGGGAAAAATCAGTGCAAAATGGGTAACTAGGCTTTGGAACTAAGAGGCTTTAGAATGAGAGTTTGAGGGGTCATTTGGACTCCGATTTCAGTGTTCTTGTTATGTATAGACTCGTGGGAGGATGAGGATTCTTGTGGTGTAAATTTTATCTAATTGTGAGGCATGGGGTTTCACCAACTTCGGGATTTTTGAGTATTTTTGATAATGATATACATCTGATTGTTGGTAGATTTGGAACACTCGGAGGCCGAATTTAGAGGCAAGAGCACTGCGGAGTAGTATTATAATGATATACATCTGATTGTTGGTAGATTTGGAGCACTCGGAGGCCGAATTTATAGGCAAGAGCACTGCGGAGTAGTATTTTAGCCAGTTTTAAGGTAAGTAACGCTTCCAAACTTGGAACTGAGGGTTCGAAACCCTAAATTATCTGGTATTTGATGTTAATTAAGGTGACGCACTTGCCAAGTGACGGGCATGCGGGCGTACACCGAATATTTTTGGCCTGGCTCACCCATGGCACTGCCTAATGGTCAATTCAGGATGAGACTTGTACTGTGGAGGTTGTATTTACCTTGAACGTATTAGAAATCATGTTAAGTATAAATGTTAAGGATTCATGGATATGTTCAGACCGGGATGGTCGATTGTTGCTGTCTCTATCTGCGATTATTTGTTTTCATGTACTAAGTCTTGTTATAGCATATGTTCCATGCCTCAGTCTCAGAAGTTGCTAGTTTATTTCTATATTATCATTGTTTTGGGTTGATTGTTATATTTGAGAGCATTTTGCGTGAGACTGGAAAGTATTGGCTGAGCGAAGCCGAGAGCCTGGTATTGAGACAGTTATGAGATTTGAATGCACACCGCAGCGATCTTTGAATCATGCCTTCGTTGACTTGATATAGAGCTTGGGCTTATAGGAGCCCCTCCGGAGTCTTTACACCCCCAGTGAGCGCACATATATTGAGATTTTCCCTGGGCATGGATCTTGACCGAAGCTATTTGATATATATTGAGGGATGGATCGTCCCTGGACATGGATCTTGTCCGAGCGATATGTTTCGGAAATGGATCTTCTCCGTGGGGCTAGACTGGCCTTTTTCCTCAGTACTCGGTGACTACGTCACTTGGGTTTATGCATAATCCGGGATGGACCTTCCCTGGGCCCGAAGGCCAATCCTAGTACTGAGTGGACTTCCTTTTGAGAGTAGGGATACTGTGTACATATCATTTCTGATTCTTTATTATCATATGCTGGTATTTAGAGTTTACAGGCATAATTTGGTGCATCTTTCTTATTTTCCTGCCATATTACTATCATGTTCAAGATATATATTATTGTTCACAAACATCAGAGGTTTGGTCTGTCACTATCTCTCAACCCATAGTTTGGTTTCGTTACTACTGAGTTGGTATACTCACGTTACCCCCTGCACCTTGTGTGCAGATCTAGGTACATCGGGACTTCTTGTCATTGAGTACCGGCAGTTTCCATCAGAGTTGTCGAGGTAGAAGCTGACGTCCGTGATCTCGTCATCTCTTTACTATTCTACCTGTTGTTATTTACTTTTCAGACTATGTTGGTCACTCCTCTTTTAGTCACATTATGTATTAGCAGCTCATGACTGTGTGGCACTGGATCCGAGAATTGTAGAATTTGGGTTTTTGGTCTCATAAATCGTTTTCAAATACACATTTTTATTATTATTGACTTCAGACTGTTTAGAAAATAGTATTTTCTTTACTAATCAGTTCTAGATTAGTTACAAATAGGTGGCTGGCCTGGTTCCACGACAAGCGCCATCACAATTTCGAAATTGGGCCGTGACAGCACCATTTTGTAACTTGTTATATCCTCACTAGACATAAGAGCACATCCCAAAAGTATGGACTGCCTATGCTTATTTACAGCAACAATGAAGCAAATGGCATATTGTATAGATTCACAAGGTATGTTGTATCAAGGCATATTACATCATGGAACTCCTCATATGCAACCTTAGAGTGTGAACGTGTGATGATCCAAGGGGTCATTTTATGAATTTAGACTGCGTTCTAGGCTTATTATCCATAAAAAGATTAATTTTAACTACCTCAATTTGCGTGTGCAGTCCGGGGGTGAAACTGGAAAGCTTTTATGTGAAAATATAAGAAATAATAATTTTTAGAATTAAAAATTTGGTTTTAGTTAACTTGAGACAATATTTTGAGTAAACGGACCTGGATCTGTGTTTCGACGATCCTGGGAGTTCCGCAGTAAAATATGAGACTTGGGCGTATGCCCGGAAATGAATTCCGAGGTCCCAAGCCTTAGAAATCAATTTTTGAAAGGAATTATTTTGCTCAGTTATTAATGAAATAAAGAAATAAATTAACGTTTGAAACCATTGGTATCGGGCCCGTATTTTAGTTCTGGAGCTCGATACAGGTTTATTATGATATTTAAACCTTGTCTGAAAAATTTGGTAAGAATTGGAATTTATTTGACGTGATTCGGACGTCCGGTTGATAAATAGTGAACTTTAAGTGTTCTTGAAAAAAATAATGAGTTTTGAGGTTTAATTCATAGTTTTACATGTTATTTTCATGATTTGATCGCACTAGCAAGTCCGTATGATGCTTTTAGACTTGCGTACATATTTGGTTTAGAGCCCCGAGGGCTCGGGTGAGTTTTGAATAAATTTGGGTTGTGTCGCGCTCGTTCTTTCTTATGCTTCGACGTCGTTTCTTCAAGCATAAATGATATCATATTGAAAAAATGAGCTCCCATTTCTGTTTTGAATGAAGTATTAGATCCGTATCGTAATTACGGACCCGTAGCAAAAAGATCGTTGAATTCGGACATCGTATGAGGATTTTATGGTCATTTTATTATGATTGCCAGATTTTTCAGAGTAATTACAAAATTATCATTGGCAGTGTATTTAAAAATCTCCACGATTTGCAAATATTAAAACCTACATATCTCAGTCATTATAAGTTCAAATTGAGTGATTGAAAAGCCTAACTTGACTAGCATTCCACAAGAAATCCATTGGAGACATAAAAATCGAGTTTAGGGATCGTTTGGTATGAGAAACGAAACAGAATAGCTGGTAGAAAAATATATAAAAACTAGGGTTTGTTCATTAGTCATATTTTGAGTTGAGGAGCTCGGATTTGAGCGATTTTCACCATAGGGATTGGGGTAAGTGTTCTCTACTCATTTTTTGGTTATATTTCAATTACCCAATATTTTTCATCACTTTTAAATCAAAAATCAAGAATTTTCATGGTAAAAATTGAGGGTTTTGGTAGAATTAGGAAATTTTGTAAAAATAGAATCTTTACTTCGAATTAAGGTCGAATTTTGAAACTAATTGCATATTCGGGCTTGGGGGTAAATGGGTAAACATAATTTGGTCCGAACCCCGAGTTTGGACCATGCGGGCCCGGGGTCGGGTTTTAACTTTTTATGAGAAAATTTAGAAAAAATCATATTTTTTAGTAAAGTTAATTCCTTTAGCATTAATTAATTATATTAAGCTAATTATGACAAGATTCGAGCGGATTAAAGCAAGATTCTAAGGGAAAAGTTGTAATTGAGCAGTGAGTGACCTGCGAATTTGAGGTAAGTGCTTGGTTTAACCTTGACTTGAGGGAATATAAATCCCCAACTTAATTGCTATGTGAAATTTCATGTGTGTGGCGTATAGGTTAGGTGACGAGTATCTATGCACCACCAAATTGTCTGTTAATCATGATCCCTTCCCCGTTTCCAATTTATTTGATTAATGGCTTATTTGTTTTATGCTCATTGATATTTCTACGACTACTTGGTTTTGTTAATTCGTTGTTAAGTCTTGTTTTAATTATTTTGGAAAGGGTTAGTTGTTTCCTTGGTTTCATTGTGGTACATAAAGATTGAGTGGGTTGTCATTGTTATATATATATATTCCTGTTGGTTTCATTTTGAGATAATATTGATGAAGTTTATGAGAAGTACAGTTTCTTGTTTACAATTGTTGAAGCAAAAATGTTGTGAAAGGCTTGGCCTAAGTTGTGAAAGTATTCATAAATAAACTGGTATGATATGTCTCGTGGGAGTGGGTTGCACGCCGCAACAAGGAGTAATAAGGGTGGACAAGTGGGATTGGGTTGCACGCCGCAACATGAGCAATAAGGGTGATATATATATATATATATATATATATATATAGGGAGGAGCAATAAGGGTGGACAGGTGGGATCGGGTTGCACGCCGCAACAAGGATCAATAAGGGAGAATATTCATGTATTACTGTATAAAGGCTGGAACACTCATTGTTTTATTGTCATTATTTCATATTCTGCTCTTACTGTTATTTAAAGTGAAACTTGTTCTGTTTACAATTATTGAGACATAAATATGGTGAAAGGCTTTGACTTAAATTATGAAAATCTTTTTATAAATAAAGAGATGTGATTGTTTGGTGGGAGCGGGTTACACGCCGCAACAAGGAGTGATAAGGGAGGACAGGTGGGATCGGGTTGCACGCCGCAACAGGAGTAATGAGGGTGATATATATATAAGGAGGAGCAATAAGGGAGGACAATGGGAGCGGGTTGCACGCCGCAACAAGGAGCGATAAGGGAGGACACTTATGTTTTACTGGTTTTTGAAACTCAAGGATTTGAAACTTACAAATTTTAGAACTTATGGTTTTACTTTACTATTTTTCATATTATACACTTACGATGATTTTAAAGAGAAGTTTGACAAATTTGAAACTTATGTGTGAATCTGGAGATAGATGAGACCTAGTAAAGGCAGCTGAGTTATTTTATTTATTGTTATAGTTTATTGTTTTTCGTTTAGTTTGGAATTTATTTCTTGTTTTATTATATATGTTGTTACAGGTTATGTATGATTGTCCCGACGTAGCCTCGTCACTACTTCGTCGAGATTAGGTTCGGCAGTTACTCAGTACATGAGGTCGGTTGTACTGATACTACACTCTGCACTCTTTTGTGCAAATCTAGGTACCGGCCAGCGTTAGAGATTTTTAGTAGCGGACATCCCTCATTCGAAGACACGAGGTATATCTGCGGGCGTTCGCAAATCCCTAGAGTCTTCTCTTAGTTCGTAGAGACTGTTTTATATTTTTCTCAAAACAGTTCTATTATTTCTTTCAGCCCATTAGTTGTAGTAGTCTTAAAAGTTCGTGAATTGTGATACCAGACTCTGGGGTAGTCTTATGGTTATATTTAGTTAGAGGCTCGGCTTAATTATTCATTTATGATTTTATTCGTGAATTTATGCATTGGAATTAATACATATGGTTTATATTTGAATTGTTCTGTTATAATTAAATAAACTTTTATCGAATTAATTAAATAAGTTCTAACATTGACTTGCCTAGCAAGTGTGGTGTTAGGCGCCATCATGATCCCTACGGTTGGGAATTTGGGTTGTGACAAGTTGGTATTAGAGCCAGGTTGCTTAGGTCTCACAATTCATGAAAAAGCTTAATAGAGTCTGAAGGATCGGTACATAAATGTCTGTACTTATCTCTCAGAGGCTATGAAGTTAGGAACAATTTCACATCTATTCTACTATATCGTGCGAATTTATTCTATCACTAATGTTTGAACTCGTCTATTCTTGTCGTCTCGCAAATCTCGACGACACAGAATGCGTCTACAACCGGACAAGAATTGGAGCCCCAATGACAGCTACAATTAGGGGAAGAGACATAAGCAGATCTTAGTCTAGAGCTCGAACGGCATCACCTATTTTAAAGCCTCAAATCGGTCTAGACGCGGAGGTTCTAGCTTAGTCGGTACATGTTGGACTAGTTTAGATTCCATAAGGATTTATAGTTACTCCAGTGTTACAGGATGCACTACTCCGTTTATTGAGGTTGGACAAGTTTACCAAACTATTTCCACTCCATTTCAGTGGTACATCTTTTGAGGACCCACATGACTTTCTTGACCGATGCTATCAAGTATTGCAGAACATGGGAATAAGTTGAAAGCAACGGGGTTGATTTATATGAGCTGTGAAGTTTAACATTGTGGATTATCAGGCGTTATGACCTGTGACTTCGTGCTAAGTGGGGAAGTCCACTGTCAAGGAATAGATTACGGGGACATGAGTTATATCGATTTTGGCCTGGAATGTATAAGGCCTGAGATTTAGCAAGAGATAAAGTTGTGACTTGCGGTATGTCCGCCTTTTTGATAATCTTATACCTCAGTACCAAAGGAGTATATAGACAACTTTAAATCTACAGAAGGTCTACTCAGCGTGGAAGTCACGGTGCGAATTCTGGGGTGCTCCAGAGGGAGTACAATGGTTGACAAGCTTCTAGACTATATGGCTCGTGCCAAGATTTATCTGTATAGAGCTCTACTTTTGTTATAATTGTGCATCAATAGGGATAAGAGTTACCTCAAAGAATAACGAAGAGTATATGAATAAATGGGGTAGCTCAGTAGTGTTGAGTCGACATAGTAAAAGAAGAAATTGGTCGCCGGTGTTTGTAGCAAGCCTATGAAGAGGACGACCAGCCAATGCAGCACCAACTACTTGACTCAGTTCTCATAAATGTCATTGAAAGAGTTTTTTTCTCGGACTCTCCAAAATGCATGACGCATAGGGTTTGAACGGTTGCGTCAAGTCACCATGACAGTGTCTGGACAAGCCATCAGGTTTGATTAGTTAGCCCGTCATACTCCTAATTCAGTTCAAATAGCCAGAGGGCGAGTCCCCAGACTCATTAAAGGACTCAATTATGATCGTAAATTTTTGTACGACTCAGGGCAGGTTGTTACTTTATTTCGGCTAGTGGTAGAAATTGTTCTAGACTTGGGAGAGTCATATTTCATCAGAGCACTCAGGTTGCGTGCCTCATTGCAGTTACAACTCAACTTACATGACCAACTAGGGAAAAAGGGGTCAGAATGTCAAAAGTGGGGGTCAAATTCCTAGAGGTGGAGACCCAGCATGTTGATATATTTTCCATGGTATGGTTGAGATCGTTATATCAAATGGTGGCATTACAAGAACAATCTCTAGTTATTATAAAGTGACAGTTTCCTTAACTTAATTCGGTTATGAGTATCTAGAAAAGTCCTCCTAATATGCTCCACTCTCGGGTGAGCTTCATAACTCTGAAATCTAGTTATGTGAATACTTGTATTGAGAATTTCTATGGAGATAGTTATGCCTATTATTGCGTGTTGTAATTTTGTTTAACGGAAAATATTTAAAGGAAGAAAAGGGAAGGTTTCGAGTGGCACGATATGCATATTACTTGTGATTCAGAATTGAGGACGAGATCCTCGCATTTTAATATGATTGGTATGTTTAAATCGGGCTAGGAGCCGCGGTGGAAGTTATATAAGGACGAGATCCTTGTGATTAAAGTTCTTGTGTTTAAATTCTCCCTTGTGAAATTAAATTTTGTAATATAGTACCAATAGGGAGTCATGCCTGTTAGGTTTATTTGAAAATTCTCGTATAATTAAAATTATTATCTGTGCTTAATCTACCAAATTCGTGTTATAACTATTGAGCTTTAACCTACGAGGTAGGTGCCCGCCCATGTGGCGTTAAATGAGATACGTTAATTGGGGTATATAATTATGAGTTCTTCATGCATCACACCTCGTTATAAGTATTGTGAAGGTCTTAAAGGAGATTATTGTTAATGTGAAGTTATTTGATGAATCTGTAATTGACTATGAACAACTATTAAGAGCATATTGAGTCGAAAGGATGTTCCATTTGAATGGTCAGACGAGTGTGGGTTGAACTTCAGAAACTTAAGATTCGCCTTGACTTCAACATCGGTATTGGTGTTACCATCAGGTTCGGGATCTTTCACGGATCATTGTAGTCTCCAGTACTTGTTCAAGAAAAAGGATCTTAATTTGAGACAAAGGAGATGGTTAGAGTTATTGAAAACAATTGGCGTCATTGTATTGCATCATCCAGGGAAGGCCAATGTAGTGGCCGACGCCTTGAGTAGGAAGACAGTGAGTATGGGCAACCTTTCATTTATTTCATTCGGTGAGAGACCATTAGCTTCAGACATTTAGACCTTGGCAAATCAGTTCGTAAGGTTGAACATTTCGCCCAACAATGTTCTAGCTTGTACAGTCGCTCGATCGTCTCTATTTAGGCGTATCAGAGATCGGCAGGATGATGTCCCGCATTTGATGGTCCTTAGGGACACAGTTCGGCACGGTGGTTCCAAGAGAGTTACAGTTGGAGATGACGGAGTTTTGAGGATGCATGGTCGTATATGTGTGCCTAATGTTGATGGCCTTCGTGAGTTGATACTTGAGGAGGATCACAGTTCTAAGTATTCTATTCACCCAGGTGCAGCCAAAATGTATCAGGACTTGAGGAAGCATTACTGGTGGAGAAGGATGAAAAAGGATATTGTTGCGTACGTGGACCGTTGTTTGAATTGCTAGCAGGTGAAATACGAGCATCAGAGACCCGATGATTTGCTTCAGCATATAGAGATTACTGAGTGGAAGTGGGAGCGTATCACTATGGACTTCGATGTTGGACTCCCACGGACTCAGAGGAAATTTGACGCAGTTTGGGTTATTGTAGATAAGTTGACTAAATCAGGGCACTTCATTCCGGTGACAAGTACTTATACTTCGGAGTGGTCGACTGACTTATATATTCGGGAGATGTTCGCCTTCACGGTGTGCCTGTGTCTCATTTCGGATTGGGGTACACAGTTTACTTTACACTTTTGGAGGGTAGTTCAGCGCGAGTTGGGTACGCGAGTTGAGTTGAGCACAGCATTCCATCCTCAGACGGACAGGCAGTTCGATCGTACTATTCAGATTTTAGAGGATATGCTCCGCGTTTGTGTTATTGACTTTGGAGGTTCTTGGGATCAGTTCTTGCCGTTAGCGGAGTTTGCCTACAATAATAGCTACCAGTCGAGCATCTAGATAGCCTTTTATGAGGCATTATATGGTAGACGGTTTAGATCACCAGTTGGATGGTTTGAGCCGGAGAGGCTCGGTTATTGGGTACAGACTTAGTTCAAGAGGCCTTAGATAAGCTCGAGATTATTCAGGATCGACAAAGTGCAGCTCAATCTAGGAAAAAGAGTCATGTCGATCGTAAGGTTCGAGCTGTAGTATTCATGGTTGGAGAAAGAATATTGCTTCGGGTATCACCCATGAAGGGTGTTATGAGATTTGGGAAGAAGGGTAAGTTGAGCCCTAAGTATATCGGGTCGTTTGAGATTCTTGATAGAGTGGGGGAGGTAGCTTATAGACTTGCGTTGCCTCCAGGGTTATTCTCAGTTCATCCGGTGTTTCACGTGTCTATGCTCCGAAAATATCATGGTGACCCGTCCCTCGTATTAGATTTCAGCTCTGTCTAATGGGACAAAGACTTGACTTATGAGGAGGAGCCGGTAGATATTTTGGACCGACAGGTTCGTTAGTTGAGGTCTAAGGGTTATCCTTCAGTTAGAGTGCAGTGGAAGGGTTAGCCCATTGAGGCAGCTACTTGGGAGTCCGAGTCGGACATGCAGAGTAAATGTTCACACTTTTTCGCCAATTCAGGTAATTTTCTACGTCCGTTTGAGGACGAACGTTTGTTCTAGAGGTGGAGATTGTGATGACCCAAGGGGTCATTTTATGAATTTAGACTACGTTCTAGGCTTATTAGCCATAAAAAGATTAATTTTAACTACCTCAATTTGCGTGCTCAATCCAGGTGTGAAACCAGAAAGCTTTTATGTGAAAATATAAGAAATAATAAGTTTTAGAATTAAAATTTTGGTTTTAGTTGACTTGAGTCAACATTTTGAGTAAACGGACCCGGATCTGTGTTTCGATTATCCCGGGAGGTCCGCAGTAAAATATGAGACTTGGCGTATGCCCGGAATTGAATTCCGAGGTCCCAAGCCTTAGAAATCAATTTTTGAAAGAAATTATTTTGATGAATTATTAATGAAATAAAGAAATGAATTAACGTTTGAGACCATTGGTATCGGACCCGTATTTTGATTCCGGATCTCGATATAGGTTTGTTATGATATTTAAGCTTTGTCTGCAAAATTTGGTAAGAATCGAATTTTATTTGACGTGATTCGGACGTCCGGTTGATAAATAGTGAACTTTAAGTGTTTTGAGAAAAATAATGAGTTTTGAGGTTTAATTCATAGTTTTACATGTTATTTTCATGATTTGATCATACGATAAAGTCCATATGATGATTTTAGAATTGTGTGCATATTTGGTTTAGAGACCCGAGTGCTCGGGTGAGCTTCGAATAGGTTTGGGTTTTGTTGCGCTCGTTCTTTCTTATGCTTCGACATCGTTTCTTCAAGCATAAATGATATCATATTGAACAAATGAGCTCCGATTTCTGTTTTGAATGAAGTATTAGAAACATATCGTAACTACGGACCCGTACCAAAAAGAATCGTTGAATTCGGACACCGTATGAGGATTTTATAGTCATTTTACTATGGTTGCTAGATTTTTCAAAGTAATTACGAAATTGCCACTGGCAGCGTATTTAAATATCTGCACGATTTGCAAATATTAAAACTTACTTATCTCATTCATTATAAGGTCAAATTTAGTGATTCAAAAGCCTACCGTAACTAGAATTTCACAAGGAATCCATTGGAGACATAAAAATCGAGTTTAGGGATCGTTTGGTATGAGAAACGGGGCAAAATAATTGGTAGAAAAATATATAAAAACTAGAGTTTGTTCATTAGGTCATATTTTGAGTTGGGGAGCTCGGATTTGAGAGATTTTCACCATAGAGATTGGGGTAAGTGTTCTCTACTCATTTTTTAATTATATTTTAATTACCCAATGTTTTTCATCACTTTTAAATCAAAAATCAAGAATTTTCATGGTAAAAATTGAGGGTTTTGATAGAATTAGGAAATTTTGTAAAAATCGAATATTTACCTCGAATTGAGGTCGGATTTTGAAACTAATTGCATATTCGGGCTCGGGGGTGAATGGGTAAACGTAATTTGGTCCAAACTCCGGGTTTAGACCAAGCGGGCCCGGGGTCGGGTTTTAACTTTTTTTTTAGAAAACTTAGGAAAAATCATATTTTTTAGTAAAGTTAGTTCATTTAGTATTAATTAATGATATTAAGCTAATTATGACTAGATTCGAGTGGATTAGAGCAAAATTCTAAGGGAAAAGTTGTAATTGAGCAATGAGTGGCCTGCGAATTTGAGTAAGTGCTTGGTTTAACCTTGACTTGAGGGAATATGAATCCCAACTTAATTGCTATGTGAAATTTCATGTGTGCGGTGCATAGGTGAGGTGACGAGTATCTTTGCACCACCAAATTGTCTGTTAATCATGATCCCTTCCCCGTTTCCAATTTATTTGATTTATGGCTTATTTGTTTTATGCTCATTGATGTTTCTTCAACTACTTGATTTTGTTATTTCGTTGTTAAGTCTTGTTTTAATTATTTTGGAAAGGGTTAGTTGTTTTCTTGGTTTCATTGTGGTACATAAAGATTGAGCGGGTTGACATTGTTTTACGATATATATATATATATATATATATATATATATTGGTTTCATTTTGAGATAATATTGATGAAGTTTATGAGAAGTATAATTTCTTGTTTACAATTGTTGAAGCAAAAATGTTGTGAAAGGCTTGGCCTAAGTTGTGAAAGTTTTCTTAAATAAACTAGTATGATATGTCTGGTGGGAGCGGGTTGCACGCCGCAACAAGGAGTAATAAGGGTGGACATGTGCGATTGGGTTGCACGACGCAACATGAGCAATAAGGTTGATATATATATAGGGAGGAGCAATAAGGGTGGACAGGTGGGATCGGGTTGCACGCCGCAACAAGGAGCAATAAGGGAGAATATTCATGTATTATTGTTTATAAAATAAAGGCTGGAACTCAATGTTTTATTGTCATTAGTTCATATTCTGCTCTTACTGTTATTTAAAGTGAAACTTGTTCTGTTTACAATTATTGAGACATAAATATGGTGAATGGTTTTGACTTAAATTATGAAAATCTTTTTATAAATAAAGAGATGTGATTGTCTGGTGAGAGCGGTTGCACGACGCAACAAGGAGTGATAAGGGAGGACAGGTGGGACCGGGTTGCACGCCGCAACAGGAGCAATAAGGGTGATATATATATAGGGAGGAGAAATAAGGGAGGACAGGTGGGAGTGGGTTGCACGCCGCAACAAGGAGCGATAAGGGAGGACACTTATGTTTTACTAGTTTTTGAAACTCAAGGATTTGAAACTTACAAATTTGAGAACTTATGGTTTTACTTTACTATTTTTCATATTTTTCACTTACGATGATTTTAAAGAGAAGTTTGACAAATTTGAAACTTATGTGAGAATCTGGAGATAGATGAGACCTAGTAAAGGCAGCTGAGTTATTTTATTTATTGTTATAGTTTATTGTTTTTCGTTTAGTTTGGAATTTCTTTCTTGCTTTATTATATATGTTGTTACAGGTTATGTATGATTTCCCCGCCGTAGCTTCGTCACTACTTCGTCAAGGTTAGGCTCGGCACTTACTCAGTACATGGGATCGGTTGTACTGATACTACACTCTGCATTCTTTTGTGCAAATCCAGGTACCGGCCAGCGTTATAGAATTTTAGTAGCGGGCATCCCTCATTCGGAGACACGAGGTATATCTGCATGCGTTCGCAGATCCCTAGAGTCTTCTCTTAGTTTGTAAAGACTGTTTTATATATTTCTCAAAACAGTTTTATTATTTCTTTCAGCTCATTATTTGTAGTAGTCTTAGAAGTTCGTGAATTGTGACACCAGACCCTGGGGTAGTCTTATGGTTATTTATTTAGTTAGAGGCTCGACTTAATTATTCATTTATGATTTTATTCGTGAATTTATGCATTGGAATTAATACATATGGTTTATATTTGAATTGTTCTGTTATAATTAAATAAACTTTTATCGAATTAATTAAATAAGTTCTAACATTGACTTGCCTAGCAAGTGTGGTGTTAGGCGCCATCACGATCCCTACGGTTGGGAATTTGGATCGTGACCGAATGAACCCATACCACATTACGAAGTCGACCAAAACTATCCACATCTACGGAGTAGTAAAATTTCCTATCTTTTTGTTGCATGTCATTGCAGAACTTGAGTAATGATTGTGCGTCCCCTTCTTGCAAATGAAGCTTTCTACTCTTCAAAATATAATTTTGTACAATCCTTTGGTGTACAACCCAGATTTTCAGGCCACCAGGAACTACTTCAGCGACTCTTATATTTTTTTAGGGTCTTAAGCCAGCAATATCTTTGGCTACAAGAGTTCTCTTAAGAGACTTACTAAGCGATCTGTGTCCAGCCATCAATCGCGATAGCGCTGGTTCCAATTGATGATTATATTTTTTAACCACCTTTGAAACACGCCATGGACCATTCTCCTCCAAAATTCCATTTATTCTAGCACGACAGTTCCCTACTCTTGGTAACATGCTTATTCTTTGATTTCCTAGACCTATCACAACCATATTGCACATACCTGACAATACCACCACCTTTTTTGTTTGATGTTCTTTTGACAATGCAAAACCCTGATAATCTTGCATGTTCTTTATAAAAATACTGAACTGCATCCCAGTAATTGGATCAATTATGAGATCTTCTTCATTGAACTCATTAGGCATTTCCCTGTCCTCTCCACCTTCACCCTCTTCCTCTAAATACTGGTTGTCATCGTCATCATCATAATCATAATCATCATCATCGTCATCAACAACAACATCGTCAACATGATTTTCTCCGTCATTGAAGTTGTCGTTTGAATCAATGTCGATCGAATCATCTTTATTCATCAAATTGTCGTCCGAATTCAACCCCAATAATATGTGTAATGCATTTTTAGTTGCTTCGACCTAGTTTCTAGGCTGTTATTCGGGTTTAATGGCTCCAAACTAGTTTCTATGTTAGCATTCATGTTTAGGTTAAGGGAAGGGTGGTGAATTATGTGTTTAATGAAAGCTCTATTAACATAAGTGTATGGTATGACAAGTTATACCGTATAAATAAAAAAACAGTATTATATATATACATACTAGACTTTGATCTTCCCATCCGTATAAATTATATTTAGAAAAAAGAAATACGTAATAGTATAAATTGTATTTTTTTTTTTAAATACGTAATCTATAAATGAAAAAAATACGAAGGCCTTTTATCTTCCCATGCATGAAAGAATGATGATTTATGAGATTAATGTTTTGGGATAATCAATATTTATTAACTAATTTTGGAGGGAAATATTTTGAAGAAAAAAATTGGGCATTAAGCCAAATGTGAAGAGAAGGGTTTTACTAGTAGCTGAGTTTGGCCAAATAGCAGCATAAGTCAGATTAATGACATGATTAATTAACATAATAAAGAGTCGGTGCCTCGTACATGGAATATTATCTCTAGGGACAAACTTTGGTTGGTCAAAATAGCTAAACCGAACAATTGATTATCCTTAAGAATTTCCATGCTGAACCTCGTGAAATTCCAACTCAGAACAAACAACGATTAGTTAGAAGGTAGTTTTAAGTCAAACGAACCCTTGACTAATATCTACATTGTATGAATAGAATGTTGAATTTCAGATGCTACAAAACCAATTGTTTGCCGTGTGAACTAGTAAAGACAACAAAAAGGAGTTTAAAAAGAATGCAGATTTCAACGCTAACCAAAAAAGGAAAAGCACAGTGATTTACACAATGTAATTACAGGTTAGATCTCTCAGTGAGTTATGGTATATTCATTCCAAGATTGTAAGAAACCACCACTGGTCGGCGCGAATTGCTTGGATTTTGCACCAGGTGGGAACACTAGGGCAATATTTGATAATAAGCCATTGAAAACTCAACTCCTATAGCTGCTTTGGGAGTAATTGAAGAAATCTGAACTGTATTCTTGACTTCCAAAGGCCATTCTTTGAAACATTCTTATCTGTGCAGATTGTTCCCTTGAATCAAAAATTTCACTTTGTCCAGGTTTCATTCCATTGGACAGATCTGACAGCTCATCCATGGAATCTAGAGCTCTAACCACCTGGAATGGGAAGACAGACAGACAATGCAAAAAATTTAGGATTGCAACAAAATGAATAATAAACTGCCTCTCTGCAAATAAGACTAATCACCTGACTCATACGAGGCCTCTTCGGGCCTGAATGACGTACACAAGCTGCAGCTGCTTCAATCATCCGGAACATCTCACTCGCAACAAAGTTCTTTTCAAGCCTAGGATCTACTATATCTTCAAAATTTTCAGTCTCAAGTGCCTGAGCAAGCAAAGGCCGAGCCTACAAAATAGAAGGTAAATTCTCAACTCTCACTTAACAAATATACTACCCAAGTGACTGTGAGAATAATGTATAAGCAAATAGGACAAACTTTCAACAGGCCCAATCAAATAGGTTGAACTTTATGTTCTATTTTTATTAACGACAAGTGAGGATTGTATTGTCATCCTCTGCCGTAAAGATGGAACTTAAAAGGTAAATTAAGTAGAAACAAAAATACAGCTACTCAGTTCGCAGCACTAATGACAAGAGCGAGTTACTCAAGTGGTAAGCACCCTCCACCTCCAACTTGAGGTTGCCGGTTCGAACCACCAAGGCAAAAGTGGAGAGCTGCTAGGGAGGGATAAAATAAAATAAATTAGCAGTACTAATAGAAGAATAAATATTGTGTGTAACATACTACCAGATAAAACCTAGTAATCTAACTGAGTGGAAAGAAGTAGAATATTCCGATGCTACCCGGTTTGCTTTCAAGAAAAAGTGAAGTCACAAGCTTGAAGTTAAGTGATCTTGACCTTGCCACTTGGGCTAGATATCATTTTCTACTCAACTTATACTAGTCTCAATTATGTTAGTGGTTTAGCATTTTAATATTATGTTTTTTAATTGTCCTGGTTGTGTTACCAAATTACTGGTTTGTAATTTCCCACATCTATTGCGAAATTTATAGCAGAGATGAGAATGTTGAGATGGATGTGTGGGTGTACCAGGCGAGATAGGATTAAGAATGAAGCTATTCGGGACAGAGTGGGAGTAGCCTCCGTGGAAGACAAGATGCGGGAGTCGCGGCTGAGATGGTTCGGACATGTTAGGAGAATAAGCATTGATGCCCCTGTCATGAGGTGTGAGAGGTTGGCCATGGAGATTTGAGAAGGGGTCGAGATAGGCCTAAGAAGTACTGGGGAGAAGTGATTAAGCAGGACATGGCGTTGCTTCAGCTCACTGAGGATATGACACTTGATAGGAGGGTGTGGAGGTCGACGATTAAGGTAGAAGGTTAGTAGGTAGTTTATAGTGGTCACCGATAGGCGTAGTGGCCATGTGGTGTTGTTCGTATTCTTAGGTTTTTATTACGGTATGTGGTGTTGTTCGTCTCAGGTATTGTACTCCCATTTTTTCTTTTTCTTTTCTATTTTTATTTTTATTTCATTTTATTTTTACTTTTATGTGTATTTGTTATTTTTTAGTTTATTGGAAACAACTTCTCTACCTGCATTAGGTAGGGGTAAAGTTTGCGTACAGACTACCCTCCCCAGACCCCACATGTTGGGAGCAAACTGGGCTTGTTGTTGTTGTTGTATTGCAAAAGATCCACATCTTTTTAATAGATCAAATTCATTTTATTACATATCACTCAAGCCAACTATCTATGAAACAAGGTTTACATGAAATGAAAAATCTCCTTTGACTATCCATAACAGTCAACCCCCCCCCCCCCCCCCCCCCTTACTTAAAAAAAAAAAAAGGGGGGGAAGTTTATAAATTTTCCCCCCCCCCCCCCTTCCTATTGTCTAAAACATGCACAGAGGGGCTAGTTTCCAAATTCTCTTCCTCCCAGTTTCCATTCCCTCTACCCACAAAGCAAATAGCAGATGATTCAAATACGTCTACATGCAACACCAACTCACATTAATACATCTCCTCTTTGTTAAATTGTCTCCTGTTAGAACAGTTCGCCATGAGGCGCACACGAGAAGGTGCCACTTCCTACGTGCTTTAGTATTCCTTACAGACTCTCGGTTAGGCCTTGGCTCTGTAGTAAAACTTAATAGCAAGATGTTTATTGTCTGCCCGTTTCCAAATTGTTTTATCTAAACTCCTGAACTGTGTTTGCTTGTATAGATTGGTAGTAAACCATCAACTTCATTCCTCTCCGTATCTTGTATAGCTCTTCTTCCATCCTGAGCTATTCGGCTACCATAACAGGTTTATCTACTGTTACATAGTAGAAATTGCTGAACTTCTCCTTCAGAGTTGGTTCTACCCACCATACATCAACTTATCTATGCGTCAAGTAAAGTAGGATTCGATTACCAATCCCACTAGGAACTCAATAAACTTTTAAAAGCCATTCACTGTCATGATCCTTTCCATACACTTACTTCATACTATCTAGATAGTTTATATAAAAACCAACCATGTCTCTAACGTCCATGATTTGCAAAGATTACCTTCCTCCATAAGACACCGTATACGTATTTGTCCGGATACCTTTATAACCATTTGATCCGTAAAGGTAAGGCTTGATTTTATTTTTTATCCCAATTATATCAATCATGCCAGCAGCATACTTATAGTACTTGATTTTAAGCAGTCCTAAATCTCACCACTATTAAGGCCCAGAGCCTTTACAGTCAATTTTGGAAACCAACGTCCCTTCTCCCTCAAAAGAAATGAACGTTGAACCCAAGGGTGTAGCCTAATGGCCAATGAAGTAGGAGGATTACCATGAAGTCTCAAGTTCAAATCTCATCGGAGACAAAAAATACTAGGTGATGCCAAACCTTGGGATTTGGGGGGTGGGGAGGGGTTAACCAGTACCAGTGCTGGTGGGAGGTAGTAGGTGTGGAATAGTCAAGGCGCGCAAACTAGCCAAACACCACATGCACACAAAAAAATGAGCGTCCTAATCCCCTGCTTTCCCCTTAATAGGAAACATGCATAGCCTAGGTTTCAAACTTGGTTTCGGTGTAATTCAGCATATAAGGGATGCTTGGCCACAAACTTTGATTAAGCAACATTAGTCATTGCAGGAAATTAACAACAAATAAAAAATTTGAACTTACCCATTCAACCAGACTTTCATCGCCTAACGGCTGAGATTGGTCAACAGGTTTCCGCCCCGTAATAAGCTCCAAAAGCACAACGCCAAATGAGTAAACATCAGATTTTTCCGTTAATTTTCCACTAGATGCATACTCTGGCGCCAAGTATCTGGAATCATTCATGTTATATCAAGTAATCAGCTCAACACATCATACACAGCTACAAAATAAGTCATTTTGATTAATATCAGTTTAGCCGACTTCTTTGTGTAGGATGACACAGCCAATTGGAAAATCTATTGCATAATGGTTGTTAGATGCTGCATTAACGCAACTGTTTGACTGAAGACTAAATCCTGCCCTCAAAGAAGAGTACAAAGTTACCAATTGGAGGATTAAACAACTTTAGGCTGTTCTTACAAGTGGGAAATCAATTTATGTTATTATTAAGGTCAATTTACTCACTCCACTGAGGTTCAAAGTAAAAGCAGGTTTAGGATCACACTTTATGGAGATTACTCGTGGCGTAACTGACAAAGGTGTTGAGTATATATAGCCTGTTTGGTTCTTTTGAGGCAAAAGTGCTTCTTTTTTCTTTTGTCAAAAGTGGTTTTTTTCTAAAATTAAGGCGTTTGGCCAAGCTTTGGAAGGAAAAAAAGTGTTTTTGAGGAGAAGCAGAACCAGTTTTTGAGAAGCAGAAAAAAGTAGTTTATCTCCAAAAGCACTTTTTTGAAAAGCACTTTTGAGAAAAATATACTTAAATGCTTGGCCAAATACTAATTGCTACTCAAAAGTACTTTTTAAACTAAGTAGCCAAACACAAACTGCTTCTCATCAAAAGTACTTTTTTTGAAAAGCACTTTGCAAAATAAGTTGATTTAAGAAGCTTGGCCAAAATTGTGCAAGATTGTAACAGCATACGAGGCCAAAATAGATTTCTTCAAATTTAAGACTTAGCACTTGTATGACCTACCCAAAGGTTCCCATCACACGAGTTGACACATGTGTATTGACATCACCGGCTAACCTTGCAAGCCCAAAATCTGCAACCTGCAAGGAGAAATTGCATTGTAAAATTGCATAAAATGCATAAGCTATGAAGCATAGCGCATACAATTTCCTATAAAGCATGTGACACAAGATATTTTGGTTCAATTGCCTAAATTCAACAAACAATGACAATACCAAGTGACAAACACAAGTTTAGGTTGGACAAACTGGCATACCTGTGCCTCAAAGTTGATATCCAAGAGAATGTTGGATGATTTGATATCCCTATGGATAATGCGGGGATGGCCTGAAAATGACATAATTAGCAAAATTTTAGAGGATAAATCAGTAAAGGAAAATTGCATAAAACAACAACTAAACAACATGATGTATTACCGAGAAAGCCCACAGCTTATTACAACTTAAAGGATTGGTCTATTTTAGTTTCTCATGAATAAACAATGCAGTTACCAATGGCATTGACTGTCGAGGTATTACACTTCTATAACGAAGGATGATGAAATCAGGTTATTTTGATGGAAAACGCATGCTAAGCGAAGAGCATTTGGTTGCATCTGCTCTATTTTGCAGAAATCTAAAACCGCTCCTCTAACCACTTTGTCTCTGTCATTCCTTTTATTAAGTCTCGTGAAGCCCTAGATTTTAATGTGGACAAGATGAAATATAAATATAAAAGGAAAGAAGGAAATTCTTTTGATTTGGGGGAAAGAAGGAAATTACAGTCTTCATGCAGATAAGCAAGTCCACGTGCTGCACCAGCAGCTACTTTTACTCGGGTAGCCCAATCCATAGTCCTGCCTTTACCTGCAGCATTTAATCAAGTGATAGAAGTAAAGTTGGAATCACATGTGAGAATAGAGAATGTTTTGTTCACTGTAATGTGGCACAACAGAAGGCCAATTGGTCTTTGGACATTATTAGCCATGGTAAGAAATAAGCAACTCATCTTGAATTTGTGGAATTGGAGATCTCAATCGTAGAGAAAAGAATCTACAGTACAGCAATCCAAGTAGTTCAATTAATCAGTTCCTTATCTCAAACCAGTCTTACCATGAAGGTGATAGTCAAGCGTGTCATTTGGCACATAGTCGTAGACAAGTAACCTTTGTTGCTCTGAGATACAATAACCAACGAGCGAAACCAAATGACGATGGTGTACACGGCTGATAATCTCAACTTCTGCTCTGAACTCACGTTCCCCTTGTCCACTTCCACTTTTCAGCTGTTTGACAGCGACTTGCCTTCCATCACTAAGAACACCTTTGTAAACACATCCAAACCCACCTTCACCCAAAATACTATCAGAGGAAAAACCATTTGTTGCCTCAGCTAATTCTTCATAAGTGAACCATGATCTTGAATTTCCAATACCGCCATGTTCTGGAGAGTACATAAAATTGCTTTGCGAGCCGCTTGCAGCTAGATAAGCAGAATGTTGGGACCTTGATCTTAGGAAGGATGTATCTGGAAAATTAAGTATTTTGTTATGGCTCCAAAGGCTGGGAAGAGGGTGGATTCTTACACTTCTAAAATAAACTGTAAACAGTACAGAAAAACAAATTTGCACAATTGGCAGAGTGAAAATCAATGTTTCTGACCCGTACTTTATACTTCAAAGCTGACCAATAAGTGGAAAGTCAAAAGAGAACACAGATTTCCAAGTTACACAAAAGTTCAAAACCCTATTTTTCTTGAGAAAGTAATTTTACTTCTGACCCGTACTTTATACTTCAAAGCTGACCAATAAGTGGAAAGTCAAAAGAGAACACAGATTTCCAAGTTACACAAAAGTTCAAAACCCTATTTTTCTTGAGAAAGTAATTTTACTGCGCGCGCCTGCACTCAACTTTGTTGCAAAGGAAAAAGAATAGAGTAAATTTTCATGCAAGAAGCAAAGGTATTACTCCCATAGTAATACAGATGGGCCATCTGTAATTTCGAAAAACAGAGCTTATATACCATTTTTTTTACAAGGAGCTTATTCTATTAGAATGATCATTATGGTTCAAATGCAATAATTCCTTGTCACCACTACAGTAATCAATGCAAGGAAGAGTTCGGTAAAGGATGGATGCATTTAGTTACTCCGGCAAATTAGAATGATTTAGCCAGTAAACAAATTCCACACAACAAAATCCACAAGGAAATTCAAGAACTTATGCAAAGCAATACCTGAATTTGGTGAGGAAGCAGCAAATGGAGAGGGTCCCAGATAATTGAGATTAAATGCACTCTCTCTTTTCTTTCGCTTCCGTGTAAACCAGACAGCAAGAATCACCAGGCTGAGGGCCAAAAACCCAGCAACAACACCAATTGCCACTACACCTCCAGTTCTATTTCCCCCACCGTTTCTGGGACTTGAATCTGCAGTGATAGCAGGGTTAGGGGTAGTTGATTTAGCTGTGGGCTTCTCTGTAGGAAGGCGAGGCACAGGTAATGGAGGGGGAGCTCCAGCTAGAGATGCATTATTAGGGGGTGCAGGAGGAGAAATAGAAGGGGGTGGAGATGTTAAGGGGACAGGTGGAGGAGCAGATGGCAATGAAGCTGGAGGGGGTGTTGATGCAGCAGGTGGAGGGGAGTTTTGTGGCGGGTTTACAACAGGTGGTGGTGGTGGTGGTGGAGAATCAGGGGGTGGTGCTGGATTTTTCACTGGTGGTGGAGGGGAAGGTGAAACTGCTGGAGGGGGAGAAGGTGGGGAAGGAGGAGGGGCTGGAGGAGGAGATTCTCGTGATGGTGGGGGTGGAGATGAAACTGGAGGTGGGGCACTGGCAGGTGGAGGAGCCTTAGGAGAAGGTGGTGGTGCTGAGGGCGGTGGCGGCGGTGATACTGACGGTGGTGGTGCTGATGCTGTCGGAGGTGGTGGTGGAGGAGGTGGAGGAGATTCTGCAGGAGGTGGTGATTTTGACTCTGATGGAGGAGGAGAAGGCGGAGCTGGTGGAGAAGAGGATTGAGGAGGTGGAGCTGAAGAATCTGGAGGTGGAGGAGGAGATGTACTAGAACTAGAATTTGAAGGTGAAGCTGCAGGGAAAACTGGGAGTGGAAAAACAGAAGGGGAAGAATCTGGAGAGGCCATTTTCAATAAAGTTGACAACTTTAATCATGAATTATGCAGTAATCCTCCAAAATCCACATTGGAATTTCCCAAAACCCCTCATTTGCACACAAATAGCCAAATATCCAAGAATGCAAAACCCTTTTTCCCAGATCTTAACTACTGTGTCATGTGAAAGCCTCAAATTGAAGTCGCACTACTGGCCAAGAATCAACCTTTCAAGCCAAAACTAGTCCTATAAACCCTATAATTAAACAAAGTTAACCCAGATTAACAGATTCGAAATAGAAAATGAGAATGCACCAAAACTGAAGTCAGCGGCACCTAGATTCAGTAGTAAAGGAAAACTTGACAGACCCAGATCCCTCAAATTGTCATTAGGAAAAAGCTTAATACAATGTTAGTAGTTCGAGAGTCGGACGTACCTCTTAACCCACTGCTTTCTCTTAGACTTCTGGGTCTGGCTCAATTACAGGCAGGAGCCTTAGAACATGAGAAATGGTGAAGCTGTACTAAACAAATGAAATGTGGGCAAATGGGGAACGTGGGTGCGACTTCGAAATAGTTGTTTCTTGATTTCGTTTAGTAAATCAGAATCTTGAACAAGAAAGACACAACATGGTGAGGCCTAGGGAAAAAGACTTGGTGAATAGTGATGGACTCAGCATTTACGTCAAACAAATTATAATTATTTTGCGGAATAAAGATAAATAAACATTCTTCTGTGTGTGAAAGAACGTTATCGAGAAGCTAAGTCAAAGAAAACATCATGAAGCCCATGTTCAAGGATGAGTTTTTTTCTGGTTTTTTGGTTTCTGCACCACAATTGTAAACAGACAATCATTAATCATAGACCCAACATTACGTTTAGAATATTTTAGTAAACTACTTAGTTGTCTTCTCCGATCTTTTTCTTTTGTCAGTTTATAACTGTCATTGTCTATGGAAAAACAAATATACGTTGCCATTAGCGGTAATTTATGACTCACTAAATTACTCCCTTAATTACCGGCTACGCGTAAACAATGGCGGTGTTGTGCTTAGGTTTCCTTTTTTACTGTCTTTCATCTTCTCATTTTTTACTCTTTCTTTTTTCCTTTTTCGCTTTTGAGCTTATTTTTTATGTGTAAATACGAGGGTGGAAAAAATTTACATTATCATATCACTAAAAATAAATATGAGATTTTTGTATGGGTCAAAATCTGATTTAAAAAAAAGTATGCATAAGAAGGAACGATAAAAGGTCGAGTAAGCCGAAGTTATACTTATGAAGCAATATGGCGGCGAGTGCCTCCGCAATGGCCGAGGTCATACACTCAGCAGGCCTACACGACGACGTAGACGTTATGGCGTTTTAGAGGGTCAATCTAAAATATTGGCAAAAGATTTAGGTATCATGGTTAAGAACCGTTGAGTAAATGAGAATACTTTGTATAAATATTAGGTGAGAGAATGAAGGAAGGGGGACTGCTTCAATTTCAAACCTGAGGGCCTGCCTTACAAAGAAGAGAAAGCTCAGAACCTTGTTAAACATTTTCCTTCCTTTACTTTGCACTATGATGTAATGCTGTCAAAAGTAATATCCCATTTTTTATCATAGGCTTCAATCGAGGTCATAATCGATTCTCAAGTCCAATCATATTAACCGTTTCTCGTTTATCATTTCTCGATCTAGAGTTAATTATTTTAACTAGAATTTACATTTTCTTCAACATTTAATTTAGTTTAGCAAAAAGCTTTTTGGTCAAACAAATTTCCATCATAAATGAAATTATAATTATATTCTTAAAATAAAAGAGGTTACACGCTGTAAAATAATAAATTTTATTTACATTATAAGTGTGCGTATATCTCCTCTTTTCTGTTTCTTTTTTCATGTTGCTGCGACGTTACAAATCAACGTGAAATTTCGAACATGAAGTATATAGGAGTATATACTAGTAACTTGTTAGTATACCATAAAGTTAGTTGAACTAACGAGAGAATAATGCTTTTGCTTTAACAAGGGCAAGAGTAGCTGCGGTGAATTGTGCACGTTGATGTTGAAAGCAAAGTTGATTTCTTTTTTTGTGACCTCTGTCATACTAGACTTTACAATGACTTCTTCCTCCTTCTGAAAATTGAGTTTCTACTTTTGAGCTCGAAAACTAATTTGAGAAGAGTTATTTGCTTACAAATATTTCCAAACAAAATTGATATTTGAGACACTTTTTCAATCAAACAATCTTCTTGCACTAACCACTTACCATTTCTTATTATCTTTTTTTTTTTTTTTTAAAAGGCCATAATCATTCAACCAAGTTTTTGCGCAAACCCTTTCCGCATAACGTTTTTCATAATCAAGTGAAAGCTCCATTTGGATATGATATGCATAATCTCCATCTATGCCACTATTGACTATTATCATATTCCAACAATTGAAGTAGATGCAGAATGTAAATTCTTTTCTTTTGCCAGAACTAGTGATAAAATTATAGTGTAGCAGTCTAATGAATAGTACTATTTTGTACTACGAAACATCATCAAATTCTTCCGTTTGTTTTTACCGGAGTAGATGGTTGTCGTGAAGAGATCTTTATGATGAAAAATATTGCTTTTTAATGGTAAAAAAAATTACTAGTACTATATTTCAAACACCTATATATGTCCAACCCCAATTGCTTTCTATCCAGCATCCACATTGGAAAAATGACATATTATCTAGATGGTCTTCTTGTTTGCAGTTTGAGTTATTCCATATTCCTTTACATCGTCATTAAAGAATCGGACAAGTCTCAAGTCACCCTCTGATTATTTTTCCCTTTTTCCTTTTCAATAAAACCGGGCAATTTTTACTGTCTTTCATTAAAAAGAGAGAAGTCCCAAGTAAATTTGGGTAACATAAAAAGTTCAAACATTAGAAAATCTAAATGATTTTAGACTACTTCATGTTTGTTGCCCAATATATTTAAATGTTGTCACATCAATATTTTTCGATTTGGTTATTAACAAATGTTGTCACATGGCGCAAATTGAGATTTCTGAAGACATGACCCTGGATAGTGAGGTGTGGAGGTCGAGTATTAGGGTTGTGGGTTAGAGGTAGTTGAGCGTTTTTCCTCGTTGTTCCAGCTAGTCTGATAGTGTTTTGTCTAGGACTGCTAGCGGTTTTTGTTCATCACGCTATTTTTATTTTCAGTTGTTATTTTTCTCAATTTTATTATTAGCATAATTATTATCCTTCCATTTATTTGTTGTCTCTTACGGTGCTGATATTATTTGTGTGGTTTCTGTTGTTGTTACAGATCTTTTGTCTCTGAGCCAAGGGTCTCCCAAAAACAGTTTTTCTACCCCTCCGATGTAGGGGTAAGGTCTGCGTACACTCTACCCTCCTCAAACCCCACTAGTTGAATTATTACCGGGTTGATGTTGTTGTTGTTGTTACTGCTTATTAAAAAAAAGAAGAAATAAAATTGTTATTGCATAATTGAGCAATTCTCACTATCCCCCTTCTTCCTTCCCTTTCCAAGATCTCATATGTAATGTAAAAAATTTATAACCCAAAAAAAATTACGTGTGTATGCAAATGTATCAAAGTGTGCACGACATTTCATTCTATTTGTATATTTAACAATCATTTGGAAAAAAAAAATGTATAATCAATTCTGTCTAAGCATCTCTAATAGCCAATAATTTTTTCATGACGTGTGGTATGAAGTTTGAGTAAATGCAACGAATTCAGAGGGCACCTCTCTTTTATTTGTTGTCACTTCGCTGGAGCGAGTACAAGCTGTCCACCAAACCATGAAATAAAGAAATTGAAATGCAAACATTTCTAAAAATAAATAAGATTTTTTTGCAAAAGCACATCAATATCAAAAGATCTCACCAGGAAAAACAAAATAATGATTTATAATGCAGCAACCGTTGGCAGTTACACCAGAATTCTGGCCTCTTTCTCCATCTTGTCATATAGTATTATATTATGTCCAGTTACAACTAGGCAAACTTAGGGACCAGCTAACATTTTAGGTTGGCCCCCTGAAGGCCTACTTTTTCTTGCATCAGAAGGTTGCAATTACACTTATATTGTTGGAACCTACTACTATAAAGAGAAAAGAAGAGGAAAAAGTTTGTACTCGTCTTCTTAATAGAGGAGGCGAGCTTTGTCTTTATTTGTTACAGTAGCTTTAGTACACGACTTAGTGTTTTTCGTGTATTTTTATCTTTCTAGACTTTTGGTATTACTTGTTGTTTCCTTCGATTTGGTTTTCTAATTGCACTTTACCTAGTGTTACTTTTGTGTTTTCGCTTGGTTTTCTGATTGGTTTGCTTGTCACTGCCACTTCCTTTTTATCTCTCCTGAGCCGAAGGTTTATCGGGATAGCCTCTCTACATTTTTAAAGGAAGGGGTAAGGTCTACGTACACACTACCCTCCTACTTGTGAGAACACACTGGGTTTATTATTGTTGTTCTTAATAGAGGAGGCAGCATATTTGCTCGCAATAGCAGGGACATCCTTCTACAAGGAGTCTCATCCGACACCACTTTGCAGATAAACATTCACTAAATATACATGTAAACCAATGCAAAATAAACATCAATTTGGGCCAAAATGGTAAAGTTTTAGAACCTCCACATTTTTGGACTCAGACTCACATACAAATCGAGTTGTGATAATAGGACGATACCATTGTACAAAATTCTGTGTGCGCTACTGTTTGCACGAACAAACTATGTAACCTAGTGAATCAGCCCACTTGGCTCCATTGGTGGTCCTTCAAGTGGCATTTAGCTTAGTGAATAAGTGCCAATTGCATAGCATCTATAGAGTTCAAGATATGTAACATAACAGAATGTAGCAGCAAGAAAATTCTAATTAAAAACTCTATTAATCATGATGCATATTTCATGTTAAAAAGCTTCAAGAAATGGCCATTGTGACATTGGTCAATAATAAACACATTGTTAAAAGCATGAGCATTGTGACATTGGTCAATAATAAACACATTGCTATTCTCTCTGTGTTACTCATGCCATATTTATTGAAAATGATCCAACCCTTTAAGAATTAACAATCTAAAAGGCATAATTAGCAAACCTCTCAAATTTAATGCTCATCATTTTCTGCTATGAATCCACCACAAGAGATTTGAGAGTGAATTTCCATCATCATGATTGCTCAAGTCCCTCACTTTCTTTAGAGCTTGTTTCTTTCTATAAATAGCTTCCAAGGCATAAACAAATCCTTTCCAACCTTCCTCAGTTCTATTTTTGGGTACACTAGTGAGTGCCCATTTAACAAGCTCCTTCACATAATCCACATCAGAAAACACAACCTCCGTGATTGGCAAAAGTGGTAGAACTTGAATCCCCAGCCTAATGTCTTTCCTCTCAGCTGGAGCAAACCAAAGAATGCTGTCTCTTTTTCTAGACCATAAAATACCAACCACCTTATTTTTCTTGACAAAACTTGGTGCATAGATTTTATTGTCTCCTTTTACATGCCACCAGGTCTGTGCTGATAGAGTTTCAAAGGCAGTTAGAGTTGATCCAATTGAAACAAGATCGGAATCTCCATACGCGAATCCCATCAAAGCTGCTGAATAATATGCATTAATAGCTTCACTTGTACTCTCTTGATTTCTCCCAAATGGAAATTCATTCAGCCCTGCAGCCCAAGAATGTAACTTCCAGAAGTCAAAACACCTAACACGAGTATAATGCCGGTTCTCCTTCAGTCCCAAGTTCGTGTAATCTTCAACTAAAGCATAGGCTTGTTTTTTGTACTGCTTTCCCCAAGCAGAATCAAATTTAGTAAGCACAGAAATCCCGTACACAAAGTATCCCAAATGAAAATGATGGTCATTGTAAATTCCAAAACCAAAATCAGCTGTTGTGTCATTTAGCCCTTGTTTAGTCACAAGGCCACCCCATTTCCTGTCATACAAGAAACCATTGGCACCAAATGTTCCATTTAACCAAGGCTCTATTGTATCCTTCAAGTATTGAACAACAACCGGGGTTATCTTAGGATATGAAACCTCTTCCGCAATCAATGCCAATCTTGCTGCTCTAGCAACTAATTTCCCATAAAAGTACGACGATGTAGTAGATATGTTTGATGCATTCAATGTCTTAACATCTTTACCAAGTGCACGAATAATTTCAGGGATTGATTTTTTATTCAAACCTTTAACCGAATGCCATGATACTGGAATTGAATCCGTTTCAAGCTCCCACGAATCTCCAACAACACCAACAAGCTCACCATCCATGCTTCTATACTTGAAATCATCCAAAACAATTACTGAAGAATCTGCTGTTGAAAGAAGTCGACGATGGAGAGGGTGAGCAAGCATAAGCAACTTGCCTTTACCTTTCACGTCCCATTTGTAATCAAGACCAAAAGACCTCAAAGTTGCACTTCCAGACATGGGATAAGCCGAGCTATACTGATCAAGAATTTTCTCACATTGGGAATCAGAATTAGCCAAGAGAGCAATACGAATAATTCCCGAAAATCCACCAGAAATTACGGAGGATGCATTGTGAGTCAAATGAATAGGAGAAGATGCATATAGGATCCATGTTTGACGATTGCGGAGTCTAATTGTATACTTAGTGAAAGAACTATCACAAGAGAGTTTGCGTATGGGATCAACAGTTGAGATTGAAATGGAAGTGTTCCCACTAACGGCAAACGTTAAATAAGGACTACCTCTGACCAGAAAGAATCTAAGATTACTTGATGGTAAGTCTAAAGTAACACTAACATCACTGTATGATGAGATTATGTGGTGCTGCTTTGGGTTAGGATTCTTGAAACCGGATATAGTCAAATCCGGGCGAAAAATCTGTTCTATTAAAGCAGAGGTAACGTTCTGAGATGGATAACAAAGAGAAACAGAGGAGTTAGCAGAGCGAATTAGATAAGGTTGGATGTATTCAGGTGTGTCACCATTGTTGAGTACAAAATTTTGGAAAAATGAATTAGTGGGCAAAGGGGTGGAAAGAAGTTGGCTAGAAAAGTAATCAGATGGATTAGGCAGGACTTTAGATTTTGCTTTAGTGAAGAGAAAATGATGGTGTGGTCTATGGTTTGAATTTGAGGTTAACTGAGCATTATAACCATTAACAAAAACAGAAAATGAATAGAACAGTAAAATGAGCAACATTGAATACTCACTGTGCAGAGAACTTTTGGTTACAGCTCCCATTTCAGATGATTGTTGAACAGATTTTGGAGGACTCTTTAATTTTTGGCTACTGAGTTTACTTTAATAGAGGATGGATGAGGATCGGTTAGAAAAAGCAAAAAGATTCTCCTTGTTTGATATATATTCCACTTTAAAAAAATAGCCGTACCAAGTTGACACAGAAGAAGGATTTAATTCAGAACGTGACACAATCGTGTTTCATACTTTACATTTCTTTCCTTTTTCGTAGTTGTCATGAACAGCTGGATAGCATCATCTTGTGCTTAACAAGTGGCTAAAAGTCCAAGATTTCCTGCAAATTTGATGGCATTGAGATTAACAAGGAAAAGAAATGAGGAAAAATAGGAGATGTAAGAGAGAGAGGAGAGAGTGTACCGGTACTGTGGTCCAAAATAAATGATTTTAGGATTATTTTTATACATATTAAAAAATTTATTTTTTTAACATTAATTAGGAATAAAATTAATCATATTAACATTTATTATCTCTTCACATAAACACTCCTAACACATACTTCAATATTATTTACTCCAAGGGCAACGTAGAAAAGAAATATTAACAAAATCACTTAATTTGGATCATAAAAAAAGACAAAGAATCACTTATTGTGGATAATTACTTCCTTTTAATTAAAAGTTGAATGTAGTGCATAAGGTTAACGTTACAGAACTTTAGTAGGGAAAAAAATAACGTTGCCAAGACTTATTATATGAGGACTGCAGTCTCTAATTGGCATTAACTATCAGTTAAATAGGACCCATTCAACTGAGATAGAATATAAAACAAAATACAGTGAACGTTACTGACGAATATTTGCTGCCCCTTTGGTTGCTGAAGTCAATATCCGGAGGGTATTCATATTTTAAATTTTATGGGTTCAAAGTCGCAATTTTACCACAACTCGTCTAATTTAATGGATTCAAATTTATTATTTGTTTATATTTAATAATTTTTTGGACAAAAATACAAAGTATGAGCGAAGTTGAACTCATAGTTTCTGCGCTAAATACACCTATGTCAATAACCCATTACGTAACCAGTGGCGAAGCCACATGTTGTAAAGGGTGGTCAACTCGTCGAAAAATTGTAATGTGTGCGTAGGTAAAATATTATATTTTAGATGTATATAAAACATATTGAACACTTTTTGCCAGAAAAAAATTTCACTTCTTTTAAATTTGAACACTCATAAAAAAAATTCTAGCTTCGGCACTGTACGTAACGCTCATTGAAATAGATTAATGTATGATCCAGATTCTAGGGCAACGGGAAAAAAAGGAAACCAAAGCGCATAGCAATGTGTAGTTGAAGAAAGTGCTTCAAGAAACGGTAAGTTCAAAGTTGTAGGCGAAAACAGACAAAACCGTCCTCTTCTGATGCGCATCTTGTTTAAATAAATAAATATATATATATATATATTCTAACTTTAATTTGTTAGTTTTAAGATTAAATTATTTAATGTATCGTAAATAATAAATGAGGCGAATTATATTTTCCGGATTCTTGGTGTGTTATAAGAAGAATATCATCAGGCTCCATTGACCGTCACCACTAGCCACATCCTGAAGGCTGAGGTCAACGTTTTTGAAGTATCACATTCACATCAGATGATTCACACTTGTTGAAAATGGTAATCCAGTGCGTCACTTGAATCCAGGTTGTTGCATATGCCCATATGGCGTGGCCAATAAAGATCCAAACATCCCATATTCATATGTTTTTAGCCCCAACAAATACTTAGCTGAGTATGATTCAACTTCTGTATAGAAAAACATACCTATATGTACGTGGAAGAGGTCTTTTCTACTAGAGATTTAAGCAGCAACATAACATATTTTGCTGAAACATTTTGCAACATTACACCTTTACTTATGGCTTCAACATGATCACAAACATATAATGCAGAGGACAAAAACAAAAATCAATCAGATCAACAATACACATTTACTCTGATAGAGAAGAATGTACACGCAATTGAGTACCTGAAACTATCTGAGGTTGACCTCCCATAATATGAAAAGGTGTTACAGCATCTTGCGACTCCATAGAGCCAACATATAACACACTGGTCAATTCATACGCCTTAAACAGAGAAAGGACAGATAGGCAAGAAGTTACACTATCAGATACTAATTCAACAGAAATTACTCCTTTGTCATCGGAAGTATTGGTATATCTTTACCACAGAAAAAAAAATATTGGGATCTCAACTCCTAACAGAGAGACACACAGGCACATCACAGGTTTCGAAATTTTCCGATACACGTTCAACAGTTAGGCTAATTAAAAAGCAATGACACAGTGTGGCACCTGAATGATTGATCTAGTTTTCACTTGAATTATCAAAAATCTGGTGCATGAATATACTTTACATCTTTGTATGCCTCTTTACAGCTGACCTTAACTTCATTCCCCTTTATGCCCTTTTCCCATCTTACTAAACTCTTATTGCACTTCCAGAAACAATTATGAACGAAGAATCAGCAAAGAATTCGACAACTTTATGACCACTTTAGTAAACAACCGAGACCTAACTCCAATACCAAGTAAGATCAGATGCAGTGTACTCCTTCAAACATTCTAGTAAAAGCAAGACTTCAACACAGCCTACTCTTTTCCCTTAAACGATGTTATAATGTTCCTTTGCTTCTACCCTCTTACTTGCCTAAAAAGTAAAGAACATTGGAAGTGGCAATTGTTGCACTTTCAAAAAAATTCACCAGCAGCAGCAAATTTAATTTAAGAAGAAAAAGGAGAACAGAAAGGAGACAAAGCCGAACAGTGCCTAGATTTCTTTGAACTAATGGCTACCTGCTAGATGAAAAGCTGAAAAGGGGTCAAAGAATTGGGCAACAGTGAGACAGAGATGTCCAAAACAAGAACAGAGATCAAAGAACAAAGACTTTCAAGCAGCATTGCACAGAAAGATTTCAGCTTGGACTTTTCAGATCACTGGATGATCAATAAGTTTTGATTTGCAAACAAGTGATTTATTTTTTCAGTGCTACAAGAGATTTGGTTGATTAGATTGAGTCTCCATTCATAACAAGCAGATATTTACTTCCTTTTTAATGTATACCAGAAATCCAAATTAAGTATTTATGTCTGTGAATATTAATATCCTTCAGCGGACGTGATTTCATAACTTCACATCTAATATTGGAAATGTCTGGTACCAACCTTAGATACACAAAGATCAACTCAGTAACAATATACATGGCTTTACCTACTAAATTAGGAGATTATGGGTACACCAATGATCGATTCAGAAAATTATTTATACATGGCATTTAACATTTTTGTTTTTCATCCTAAGGAACCGAAACTTTGGTTAGACAGTTATATAAATTGAGCTTTTATTTAAAACAACTAAGATCGGGAAAGAACTTACAGCAATCATATCACAAAGCATTGAGCTGCAGACTAGTGATCCAATTTATATACAAACAAAAGAAACGACAGGTACCAAATTACGAAACAAAATAACCCTTTTTTTGTTCTGATCATGTCATATTTTGAGTATGCTCAATTAAAGCCTTAAAAGGACATTCCAAATGTAACACTCCATAAAACTTAATGAGAGTAGTGTCGGAACCAGCAGAACTTGCTTCCTTTATCACTTTCCTCCACTTTATCATCTCTAGTATGAATCCACCACAGTAGATTTGAAAGCGAGTTTCCATCATCAAAGCCAGTTAAGCTCCGAGTTTTGTCCAAAGCACCCACTTTATCATATATTGCCTCTAATGTATACACAAACCCTTTCCACCCTTCTCCAACCCCACCTTCCCTTGCCAGAGCTGGCAGCGTCCATTCGACCAACTGCTTCGCAAACTGAACATCTGAAAACAGAACTTCAGTAATGGGCAATATTGGTAAGACCTGAATTCCAAGTCTACACTCTCTCCATTCAGCTGGAGCAAACCAAAGGCTGCTGTCCCTTTTGTTAGACCATAAAACACCCACCACCCTGTTATCCTTTGTAAATTCTTCCCCATACAAAGTGCTTCCCTCTTTCACATGCCACCAAGTCTGTGCAGAATGAATCTCAAAAGCCGACAGGGTGGATCCAATGGCAACAAGATTGGTATCCCCATAGGCCAAACCCATTAAAGCTGCTGAATAGTAAGCATTTACTGCTTCACTTGTGCTCTCTTGGTTCCGTCCGTCTGCAAATTCTGTCAATCCCCCAGCCCAAGAATGCAGCTTCCACAAGTCAAAACACCTCAAGCGAGCATACTTCGAATTTGTTCGCCTGCTTAAATTCATAAAATCCGCCATAAGTGCATAAGCTTGTGGCCTATACTTTCTCCCCCAGATTGGGTCTATCTTGGCTAGCACTGCAATAGCATAAAGGAAATGGCCAATATGAAAATGGTGATCATTATATACCCCAAAACCAAAGTCAGCTCCCGAATCCAGCGCCCCTTGTTTGGTCACAATTCCACCCCATTTTGATTCATAAAAGAAACCATTTGCTTCAAAAGTCCCCTCCAACCATGGTTCAACTGTATCCTTCAAGAATTTGCGGATAACCGGGATAACATCAAGGTAACAAACCTCTTCAGCTATCAGTGCCAGCCTTGCTGCTCTCGCAATCAATTTACCATAAAAATAAGACGATGTTGTTGATATTCCCTTCGAATCCAACGAAGCAACGTCCTTATTCAAAGCATCAATTATTTCTAAACAAGCCTCTTCCTTAACACCTTTAATCGAATGCCATGTTACAGAAACTGGATCGCTCTTCAATATCCATGAGTCTCCAACAACACCAACAAGCTCACCATCAATACTATTATACTTAAATCCATCCAACACAGTTACTGCACAATCGGCAGCAGAAAGCAGCTGGAGATGGAGAGGGTGAGCCAACATAAGCAAGTCACCCCATCCTTTCTTTTCCCACTTGTACTCCAAGCAAAATGGCTGACTAAAAACAGCGTTACCACTAGTAGGATAACAAGAACTAAAACGATCAAGTACTGCTTCACACGTTGGGTCAGAATTTGGCAAACAAGCAATCCGAATAACACCCGAAAACACTCCAGACTTGATAGTGGACAAATCATGACTCAAATCAATGGGAGAAGAAGCATACAAAACCCAAGTTTGCCCATTGTTGAGCTTAATAGTATATTTGGTACGATTACTATTCGAATTACATTCAAGAATGGCATGAATTGTTGAAATCGAAAGCGCTACATTTCCAAGAACGTTACACGTAATAAAAGGGGAACCTTTAACAAGAAAGAACCTGAGATTACTAGAAGGAAGGTCTAATGTGACACTAAGATCATCAAAGGATGAAATTACATGGGGTGTGTTTGGATTGGAATTATTCAAAGCAGTGATAGTCAAATCAGCAATGAAATTTTGGTAAATGAAAGCAGGATTATGGAACTGAGATGGGTAACAAAGAGTGAGGGATGAAAGTGAGGATTTTACAAGATAAGGGTGTATGAATTCAGGCTGATCACCATTCTTGAGGACAAAATTTTGGAAAAAAGAATTTGTGGGTAATGGATTTGAGAGGAGATGAGGGGCAAAAAAGGAAGAAGGATCAGGGAGAACAGTGGATTGAGTACTTGGGAACAGGAAAGGCTGTGATGATGACATGGCAAGGGATTGTGAGGAAGATGAAGGTGGAGGTGGTTCAGGCTGTGGAGGGGTTTTATATGGATTTTTGAAGGGTTTTGTGACGATGGCTTTGACTTATCTTTTGATTATCTTAAACACCATGACTTATTAAGATATCGAAATCTTAAGCGCGTTAATCTGATCTGGAAATTTTGGGGGGAATACAAAATTTAATTAATTATGTCAAGTGCACAACATACCTGTCAATTTTGGTACGTCAGATTAATGGAGTAGTAGTTGGGAAACATGCGCGTTCGAATAGCCGCCAGGTGAGAGGAAATAAGGAAGAAAGAATGCAAAGTTGACCCAGTTTTAATGGGATTTCAAGATTGCAACAGAAAGGAGAGATAGCGGAAATGATAATTTTTTGAAAATACATTCAGACCTTTATATAATATCAATATTTTTGTGTAGTAATTAAATTTTTGCGAAACCTATTTATATGTTATATTATAATAAAATACAATGACAGTATTTTTTTTTATATCAATATTTCGCTGTAACATTAAAAAAATATTGCATAAAGGAGTTTGGTTGCAAGTGAAGATAAGTATGGAGTAGGGAATTAGTCACCGGATACCTCTTGCTGTAAGCTAACCACTTTGCAACTTACGAAATGGATTAAGAAGAAATCGGGGATTTGGGACGTAGGACCTCTTGCTTACATGTTATTAGGAAGCAAAGAAAGCAAGACTCAGACGCCAATTTTGTTGCCGAGAATAGCAAATTATTTTACATGTTTCTTAAAAGTCACAATTATTATAATTTGCTTTCAATCTGCATTAGAAATTGTATACGGATAAGAGTCAAATATACCTTTTTATTATGAGAAAAGGATCAAGTTTATTCTTCATTATATTTTTTGTCTAAAAATATCTTTGTTGTTATATAATTAAGTCAAATATATCACTTGTCCGTTAAAATTGTTAAAAGTGTATGCCTATTCCCACGTGACACTAACATTTTGGCCACGTGGTATACCATCTTACTGCCCTAAACCCATCTTAACCCTCTCTTTTACTTCTTATTCCATCAATAAGGCCTTCTCCAACCTTGCACTAAATTTTGTACCAAATTTATATTTGGTGCAAAATTTAGTGTTATTTTGCTCCAACCCAATACTAAATATTGCACTACTATAGACTGTGAATAGTGTTGCACCAAATTTGGTACAATACTATTCATCAACACCAAATTTGGTTTAATATTATTTTATTTATTTTTATACTTTTTTTACTTTTAATTTATCATATATTGTGTATATAATTAATTTTTATATTAAGATCTTTATAATTTCAATTTTATACTCTATTTTTTGATATATTAATTTTGGTATATATTATATTTATATAATATTATAAGTTAATTTTATTATTATTATAATTGTATAATAATAATTATAACCATTATTTAAAAATGAAATATGCAAATGTAAGATATCTAATGGTATTGCTCCTTCGCGCTAATGGTATTGCTCTTTCAGCCCGTTATGTTATTCAAGGAAAAGAATATGATATGGGTTATTATTTAGCCGACGGTATATATCCAAAATGGTCTACTATTGTGCAAACTATTCGGGAGCCACGTTCAACAAAGAAGAGATATTTTGCAATGAGACAAGAATCATGTCGAAAAGATGTTGAACGTGCATTCGGAGTTTTGCAATCTCGTTTTGCAATTGTTGCAGATCCGTCGCATTTTTGGAGAAAAGATGTGCTACATGATATAATGACCACATGTATTATACTGCACAACATGATAATTGAGGACGAGCGTGATCTTAATGCACCAATTCAAGATGCACGTGAATGTCCAGCTCCTACGGTAGAAATGGCAGTAGATGAAGATCACCGATTTGAACAATTTTTAGCTAGACACAAAAAAAATTAAGGATAAAGATGCGTATTTCGCACTCCGCAATGCATTAATCGAGCATTTATGGGAGAATAGAGGCGAAAGTTAAATATTTATGTGGTACTTAAATTAAATTTACTATGATGTAATATTTATTTAGTTATCTTTTATCAATGATTTCACTTTTAGTTGATTTATCCTTTAAAATAATTTTGTAATAAATGATTATATAAGTGGTGAATGTGAATTATATGTGATGAATATGGAAAAAAGAAAAAAGAAAGAATTTATTTGAAAGAAATAAAAATAAAAGAAAGAAATAGAAGATAATAATATAATATAGAAGAGAAAGAAGAATATGTAAAGGAATATTCTTTTTTGGTGTAAAATACAATGTAATAGTTGGAGCAAATTTAGTATTGCACCATTTTAGTGTGAAATTTAATGTTAAAGTTGGAGATGGTCTAAGACCTTCTACCCCTCGACCACACTGCTACCATTAACACCGCCATGTCCGGAGAAAAGAAAAAGAAGCTTCGAGGACCAACTATTTTTGCTGTTGTTACTAATTTTCACATCTTCGCCTTTTTAATTTTTTTAAAAATAAGTTTTGATTGTGTATGAAAAGTAGGAAATATAAGAATGTATTACTATAAAGCTTTTGTGATTTTAACATACCGTAATGTCTGGATTGTTATAAGGTAAATTGAAAAACTTAAATATTAAAAGTTTCTATAATATAAATGTGTCATTTTTAGCAAAATCATAAAATTTAAATTGAACGTCTATAAAATTTAGATGAAAGGACAGGAAAACCGAAATTTGTAAAAGGGAAAAATACAGAAAAACATTGTAAAAATGGTTCAATTTCCATTTGACTTGTTTAGAAAAGTTGTGACCCACTTAATTACATTTGGTACTAATAGCCTGTTTGGCCAAGTTTTTTTGGGGGCCAAAAGTGTTTTTTTTTGGACAAAAGTATTTTTGGCCAAAAATTGAGGTGTTTGGCCAAGCTTTTGAATGGAAAAAAAGTGTTTTTGAGGAGAAGCAAAAGCAGTTTTGGAGAAGCAGAAAAAAGTAGCTTCTCTCCAAAAGCACTTTTCTGAGAAGCACTTTTGATAAAAATACACTTAGAAGCAGTTTTCAAAAGTTTGGCCAAACACTAATTACTGCTTAAAAGTGCTTTTCAAATTAATTAGCCAAACACAAACTACTTCTCACCAAAAGCACTTTTTTTAAAAGTACTTTTGAGAAAAACACTTCTCAAAATAAGCTGATTTTAGAAGCTTGGCCAAACGGGCTATAAGATACAGCACGTTCACACACATAAAACAATTTTCAATCTCAACTTGGTTTTTATTTCAAAATTATGGTGAGCAGGGTGATGTTGACGGTGACACTAGTTGCGGAGGAGTAGGAGTTGCTAGTGGTGGAAGAAGAAGTAAAAGAGAGGGGCAAGATGGGCAGTGAGGTGGCATGTCACGCGGCCAAAATGTTAGTGCCACGTGGGATTAGGCATCCACCTTGGACAACCTTAAAAGATGAGGGGTATATTTGACTTAATTGTATAGCAACAAGGGTATTTTTAAACAAAAAGTATAATGGAGAATAAATTTGATCTTTTTCTCATAGTAGAGGAGTATATTTATCCCTTATCCGAATTGTATAATAGTTTTCAATAAACCTTTTTCAAGTTCATGTTTGATGTCATCTACTAGCGAATGCATGTATTATCCACTAGGGTTCAATTACCCAATAATTTCTATCTGAAATATAGATATATAGTGAAACATCACTATAATTCTTTAAATAATAAATTAACTTATAATTTCAAATGTATAATGCTTTAATTTTAAGAACCTAAACCAAGTTTAAATGATGGATATTGTATGACCCAAAATTTAGATTTTGGTTTTACAATCAAATATATAATGAAATAAGGTTAATCTTAACCAATATTAATATTCAAAAGATAGACGTAGTGTATTTATTAAAAACACCTCATGTGTATTGTTGAATAGAATTAAATGATAGCAATAATGGTGTAATGAACGATCCGAGAATGTGCAAGATCGTAATAAATAATAATAAATGGCATTCAAGTAAATAAATGGATAAACGTCACCCGACAAAAGGTGAGATTTTGATCTCTAATAATTTTTCTGACAATGATGGATATTGATAAGTCTTTTGATATTCGGATCCTTCCTAGATCGGGGAAGAAAAAATAGATAAAGATGTAAAAAGGTGAACTTTGTATGTATATATCAAGAGAGAATCTTGAGAGAATGTCAATGTGGTGTTCTTTATAATGAATGTCTCATTAAATCTATAGCGACATATTTTTCTATTTATAAGGGTACATGGGCCACAAAATCCTAAATGGTAAACTGGGAGAATATTTTGGAATATATTCTAGGAAATTTAATGCTAGAACTAGCTTTTATTGCTTTAATGAAAGGGTGCTCCTCCTCCTCCTCCTCTGTTGAGTCACTTCGACCTCGTCGACTACACGTTGTCTTCTCATGACGCGATCCTTTAAGACCAGGTCATTGTATCCTATTGACAACACGTGACAACCTTCAAAGGCTTCCTAGATGTCGACTTGGTCCACATGTAACATGGTAGTCCATGTCCACAAGATTCTACTTTGCTAACATCCCCTGCAAAGAGGAAAATCTTCTAGATTCATACGTGCATTTTTGTTTTCTCTTCGAGCTAGACAGGAGACATATGCACAAAAATGGAAGTAGGCATTGGAATGTTTTGTTTTTCATGGAAAAGAAAGTACTCCTCCCGTCTCGTATCGTGTTTCTCTTTTACACGCCCTTTAAGAAATATTAATTAGGAAAGGGATTAGACTATTCTACCCTTATTTATATCTTAAGATATAATCTCTCTTAATTGAATATATATTCTATTTATGTGTTATCTCTATCTTCAAAAAATTATTAATAAGGGTAAAAAATAATTATTTTTGTCTTGAACTTCTAAAATGCCAAATAATTCGAGATAACTATCTTTAGTATCCATGACTATTAATATGAGACGGAGGGAGTACTGTTAGAAATCTGTATTTGTAAAATAATTCTGGAGAAAATAAAATAATATAAACAAAAATGTAAACGTAATGAAAAACCAATTCGAGCCCACTGAATTCACAGTGTTTCCTTAAGGAATTTAATCCCCTCCTAGTACCCAAGGTTATGGATTATTTCCTCCCAGGATAGAACGAATTACACACTGGTGTAGTGGTACTTCAAACCCCAGTGTTTCAGCGAACTCAAAGTTTGGTAGCAAATCACACTTACTTGCTTTTCTTTGAAGTTAAAAATATGCAGAAAGAAGGAGGAGAACTCAGAAATTAGTATGTAAAATCTGAGAGAATGAACTTGTATTTATAGCCAAAGTTGGGCTGAAATCTGAAGAGGTGCAACTCTTCAGAATGGCTATTTTTGCAAAAAAAGACCATAGAATAAATACCATGACATATTTGGCTATTTACTCAATAATAAAGAGAAAATATTGAAGGGTAGTTAATTTTCTGTTACAAAACAGAAAACTAAATTCTGGATAACTGAAATGGATTTAATATTAATATTTATTTTAATATTAATATTTTGTTATTAAAACAAATATTTAATAACATTTCTGTTAATATTTACTATTAGCAAATAAATTTGGTCCAAAAATTAATCTCTCGATCGATCATTTGACCAAATCCAAATTCGAAGCCGAGGCCGAGGGACGACGACGACAACGCGAAGCTTGCCTTCTTCTCAACTCTTTATTAGCTAGAAGAAGAGCAATTGCTTATACATCTATAAAAAACCTTTTCCTCTTCCTATGTGGGACAACTAAGGAGGAAACTCAAATATTACTCAAATATTTCATTTTCCCCTCCATTTCCCATTCACCCTATTTTAAGTATTAATAAATTATTAATACTTACAAAAACCCAACAAGTACCACTTTATCGTTCCTCATTGGACAGTTTTTGCAAGCATAATGGTCCCAACTTTATATTTCAGACATGTTGTTGATCTTATTAAATTATTGGTCCGAACCTTTGGGGCCAGATCATTGAATCCAAAATTATTGGATGTAATTATTACTCAATTTATAACTTGATTTATGATAAATAGACAAATTTGATGCAAACGTAGAGCGAGAGTACATTCTACGACTATCCATGATATGTGCATCTTTTTAACCAATAGAGAGATCCAAAGACAGGATGGTCTCCGCGATTGAATAATCTTTAACCAAGAGTCCAATAGATACAAGAAGCAAGAAAATTCATAATTTCATAGTAAGAACGTGAGCAAAAATTTGACATTCTAGTCAATAGTGTTCTTTGAGATTGAACCGAATAGAATAAAGGAAGGATGTGGACAAAAAAAAAGCTCAATATACATTAGGAGGTTGCTAGTTGAGGCTATTTATGTTCTTGTCTCTACTTGTTATATTTATGAATGTGTTAAGAGTTCCAATTTTTTATATTCAACTGTAGAGTGTTCGACTCCGAATGGTCCTTTTTGGAAATTCTTTATACATCAAAGGGCCAAAGATACCCTGAGAAAATATTTAAATATACCATTTGTTATACTTTGGGTTCAAATATACATCTGACGTAATACTATAGGTTCAAATGTACCTCCTTTTCTGTTAAGTTTGTCCAAGGTGAACATCCAATCCTACGTGACACTGATATTTGATGAGCTGTATGCCACACATTGCATGCCAACCTCAGTGCCCCTACTCTATATATAAAAACTAAACTTTGAAATACAATATTTCTTATGGTAGCGATAATGTTGGCAATAGTGGTGGAGGGAAAGAAAATTTTAGTGGTGAAGAAAAAATAGAAGTGAGGGGAATGGGTTAGGGGCAATGAGGTGGCTCCATGTGACATCCACCTCATCAAATGCCAGTGCCATGTAGGATTGGATGTCCACTTTAGACAAACTTAACGTGGGGTATATTTGAACCAATAGTATAACGATAGGGTTATATTTGAATTCAACGTATAACGAGGGTTACATTTAAACTTTTTCTAATAATACATGGGTATATTTAACCCTTTTATGTTCTTCATACTTGAGAAATGACGGTTATCATTTATCGGATTATAATTTTGGAACTTTTCTTGATATTATGTGACGTTTTTACTCTTAGTTGAAGGATTTGCGTATTATTGTGGCAATGTTGATAGTTGGAACTTTTAATTTACAAATGTTACGTGCTAAATGAAATTAATCCGAGAAAGAAAGGAACACTCAACGTTGTGGAATTTATATCCGTATTCCAAAAAGAATTCATTGATAAAGTGCACAAGTTTATCAAGGAACACTCTTTAACTCTTGATTGTTTGAATACAACATTTGTAGAATGTTAGGATATTAGATAAAGGCAGAACGTTTGGGCCATTTTGTATTGAGTCCATTATTTGTATTAGTTGACCCATCGGGTCAGGCCCACTAACTATTAATTATTTGGTTCTTTCATTTTGTAAAGACAGATAGACACTTTTGAGAAATAGACAAGATGTGATTCTGTCAAACCGTCTCTCAAGCTATGAACCCTATTTTACATTTTGTCAATCTCTATAGATCTCGATAATCAACATAGTATCAGAGCGTAGATCCTGGTAGATTGTCTCATCATCTTTCGATCGATATTAACCTCTTTAGTTTTTGTCGAGTTTTTCGTTTGGACTGCGTCCGTACTGGATTAAGGTTTTATTTGTTTTTCTAGGTGATTCCTTCTCATTATCGTCTGTTTTTGCTGGATTTCACTACTTCTCCTAATATTTGGTTGTACCCGACTGATTTACTCATCTACTTCGAGCTAGGGTTTTTCGTCGGCGTTGGATGAGTCGCCGGAGGTTTTTTGCTCTCTTTTCGGTTGCAAAAGGGGTGGGGGTGGGGGTGGGGTGGAGGGGGGGACCAATTCTATCTTCATATTTCATCAATTTGTTTGTTGAATTTTTTATTGTCTTTTATTGATATATTCTCTCTCAACGCCGAACGATAATCCTGTAATTACACCGTCTTCTTCCTATACTGCATCTCGTACTGTGTTTCACGAAGATGATTTTGTACATTCATGTCATCCATTATACGTTCATCCAACAAACGTGCTGGGAACCTCTTTGGTCTCTAGTCCATTTGATGGGAGCTGCTATGACAGCTGGAGGAGAAACATCTTGATTGCTCTCTCCATTTGTAACAAACTTGATTTTATCAATGGGGCCTCTACCAAACCTCTTCCAGGATCTCCTCTTGCATGCTAGTGGCAACAATATAATGATCTTGTGGTCTCATGGTTGGTTAATTCCCTGTCAAAAAAAATATCTCGTAGTGTAGAATACCCTGGATATACTAAAGATATTTGGTGTGAATTGGAGGAGAGATATGGTAAGGTTGATGGAGCAAGACTTTTTGAGCTAAAGAAAGAATTAGCGCATATATCTCAAGGGTCTTTAGACATAGCTTCTTATTTTAATAAAATCAAACAACTCTGGGATGAAATAGCTACTTATAAGGTTAGAGTTTGCACTTGTGGGGGTAAGGCTGCTGAGGATGAAGAGCAGAAGGTTTATCAGTTCCTTATGGGTCTGAATGACCTCATCACCCAAGAATCTTTCATTTAACTCAATCCAGGAGAACACCACCATTCGAAATATAGCTTCCATACATGTAGAAAATATCAACCCCGACTATAGTCATAACCATGATAAATTTTCCGGAAATCAGTAATACATAAGAGTAATCAGAACCAATCGCCTCTAACTCAATCGAGTCGTGCAGACTGCCAACCCCAAAGTAACTCAATCCGATATAATCGCCCTGAGGGAACTTCCCGGGAACCAAAAACCATTTCTTGCATCACTCCAACATTGACATGTAGACCTTCCTTGACAAGGAAATGTCGTAGATCCGATTACCATTCGCTACCGTTTTCAAGCCCACCCGCAAACAAATTCAAAATCCTTAAAGGCTACATAAGACCCGGAACTCTCCAGAACCTTCTCGATAACTACTCATCTTACTCAGATCTCCAATACACAACTACTACGCATCGAGCAACCCGTGCTTCACCAGTATATGACCATCCAAAGAAATAACCAAGCAATATCTCGATCCGGAAACTGATACGGTCCATGACCCTACAATCCGATCGTCATTAGCAGACTCTACCACTTAGCTCGAAGCCATAGATCACCTCATCGGCACCCCAATGTACCATATCTTCACAACATGCCCTGATCCCGCACGACTATTTAGTTGAATACTTCAAAAACTCATGCAATATTGGTCATAGAACGCCCCGAAGACTCTGCCAAGCACTTACCCATCATTGCAATAATCAAACAACTAACCCAAATGCTCTGAAATGATCACATGTGCACTCCACCGAATGGAAACCTCACATGAGACACACGATCCAAACTCATCATGCAGGAGATGGCCCTCCGGTTATACTCATAACCGACACCTTGCCATGAACCCACCTTAGTCACAATAGTTAGGCCACCAGCCAATCTTCCCAAATTTGTTCTTACCAACCAGACATATGAACCCTCATACCACAAATGAACGACTAGAAGATTTAACAATGCATCTGCTTCTGAGGCTAGACAACACATTGTAATCTATCTGCAACATCACTGATCATCGGCACATAAGAATATTGAGTGCACAACACCACATATGAGTGATTAGGAGGAGTCAAAGTCGTAGATTTCAAGCTGAAACAAGGCCGCACGATAAGGAAAGAAGAAAGGGAAAGTTTTTCCTAAATGCCCTGTAGCTTCCCGAAGATAGGTATGGATGTCATCATACCGATCCACATGACTCTACTAGACATTTTCCCATGACTCGTAAAACCTACAAACCTAGTGCTCTGATACCACCTTGTCACGACCCAAAAAAAAACACTAATCGTGATGGCACCTAAGTCGATCCGCTAGGTAAGCCAACTAACACAAAAATACAATCCAAAAGAGATTATAGGAAAATAGTAAAGAATTAGTTGAACATTACAAATTGACCCAAGACCTGGTAGTACGAATCACGAGCTTCTAATATTTGGAATTTCAAAACTGATACAGATAAATACACGTTCTTCTTGAAGGTTACATAAATAGATATCAATAACCTCAGCTACCATGGACAAGTGGCATCTATAACCAAATGCACGAACATCATCTGAATCAGCATCCAACGTTACCAGTAGCTCCGCTCCAAAATTTGCACGCAATGTGCAGAAGTGCAGTATCAGTACAACTAACCCCATGTACTGGTAAGTATTTTTTCTAACCTCGTCGAAATAGTGACGAGGCTTTTAGTTGAATGATGCTACTTGTTATAACATGTACATTAGACTAACAGTATAGGCAGTTCAAAATATAATAGACAAAATATACAACTCTGTGAGATGGTCAACAATTACTAGAAGGAATTACAGTAGAAGATTTACAATCTTTCATGGTATAAGAAGTGTATCCAAGATATCAAGTCACATGGCACGGTAACACCCCTCGTGCTTCTATCTCATCCTCACAATATATAAATAAATTTATGTAACAAATTAATTAGCACGACAACACCCTTCGTGCGTTCAACTCATCCTTCCAAATGTACGTATAATAGAACCAACCATATGACAAAAACACGATAACATGAATTACAAAGTAGGAAATACGCGAGTAACAACAATGGACAAGGATATACATGTGGGCAACAGTAAAGAACTAAACGGAAAACACATGAGTAATAACAACAATTGAAAAGTAAGGGATATCAACATCAATTAACTAGCATATTGGAGGCCTAATTACAAATATGACAAATAAGAAGGAAACACATGATCTTTACAAGTTAACAAGTAAGGGTGAGAATGACTAGCATGACGAAATACTTAAACTAGAGTGTGACGGAATAGGTATGACATGAGTATAACTTTAAAAGCAGGAAATAAGCATGGCATAGACATGTTAAGCAAGTAAAAGACATGGACAACACAACAACAATTGAGATAGAGGTCAAGTACGGGACAATAACAACATATCACACGAAATATATAATTTCGACAATAACAGGTCAAGGTAAAGTTGGAAATGTATACACAAAAAAACAGATATCACATCATAATGCATGTCCCTCATCCTCACCTGCACGGAAACACCCCCATGACCTCACAATATTAAAATCATAACAATCTAAATGAAATGACACGACATCACCCTTCGTGCTTTTACTCTCACATGATATGGAACGGTATCACCCTTCGTGCTTTACACTCTTCCCTCACATGATAATATATATTAAATGGCACGGCATCACCCTTCGTGCTTTACACTCTTCCTCACTATGCAATGAAATCAAGTATTATGGCACGGCATCACCCTTCGTGCTTTACACTCTTCCTCACATGATAATGAATATAAAATGGCACGGCATCACTCTTCGTGCTTTACACTATTCCTCAAATGATAATGAATATAAAATGGCACGGCATCACCCTTCGTGCTTTACACTCTTCCTCACATGATAATGAATACACTCTTCCTCACATGATAATGAATATAAAATGGCACGGCATCACCCTTCGTGCTTTACACTCTTCCTCACATGATAATGAATATAAAATGGCACGACATCACCCTTCGTGCTTTAGACTCTTTCTCACATGATAATGAATATAAAATGGCACGAAATCACCCTTTGTGTTTTACACTCTTCCTCACATGATAATGAATATAAAATGGCACGGCATCAACCTTCGTGCTTTACACTCTTCCTTACCAAGCATATGAATATCAATAAAATAGCAAGGCAGGAAGTATAAATAACATCGAGGAGAGTGTCCAAAGAATATTCCAAACAGATTCTCAATCACTGATTTCCAAGCCAACAATGATTCAATGAACCCTCAAGTAACACATAATTTAAGTACTTCCACAAATTTCACAATTTATCAACAGTACAAGTATGGAATCTAGCATCTCAAAATATCGGCCGGACAATGTATTAATGATTGTGCATAGAGATGACATAATTAGACACATCAATGTATTCTCAGAGTCCCATCAAATTTGATCCAGTTATAATCGGCTAAGTCTCGATTCTAACATTTAATACTAGGTTCTTAATATCTAGAAGTGAAGTGAGGCATGAAGCAAGAGGTCACGAAATTCTACAAATATAAATGTAACATAATTCACCCCCAAGCATGATTAATCATGGCACATACATATACGCTTGTCACCTCATATATGTATCACCCCCGCAAGTAAAAAAACAATGACAAATAAGAGGAAAAATTCCCTCAACAAAGTTAGGCAAAACACTTACCTCGAACAAGTCAATTACAATACCAAGCAAGCCAAGCGATGTCCAAAAATTCCATCACGCGCGTAGTGACCTCCGAACGTCTAAAAAATAGCCAAAAGAAACTCAAATACATCAAATAAAGCCCAAGGGAACAATTCCAAATGATAAAGATTGAATCCTAAATCAAATCCAAAATTCGACCAAAAATCACACTCGGGGCCACACCTCGAAACCCGATAAAACTCACAAAATACGATAACCCATTCAGTTACGAGTCCAACCATACTAGTTTCACTCAATTCCGACTCCAAATCGATGTTCAAAACTCAAAAATTCATATTATGAAACTTTAGGGAAAACCCCCCAAATTTCACTTTGAAATCATCAATCAAATCTCAAAAACGAAGATGGATTCATGAAATATAACCAAAACCGAGCATAGAACACTTAACTCCAATCCATATGGTAAAAATCGCCTCCAAAATCGCCCAAATCCGAGCTCCCCAACTCAAAATATGACCGAATGAACAAACTATTAATTTTATATATTTTTTCGCCAGCTATCCTGCGTCGTTTCTCGTGCCAAACGATCCCAAAACTCGCTTTTTATGCCTCCAATGAATTCCTTGTAACATTTTAGTCAAGTTAGGCTTTTGAATCACTCAATTTGACCTTATAATGAAGGAGATATGTTGATTACAATATTTGCAAATAGTGCAGATTTTTAAATTTTTCGTAATTAAAATGAAAAATGTGGCAATCCAATTTTTAGTAAAATGACCATAAACTCCTCATCCGATGTCCAAATTCGACGATTTTTTTGCTATGGCTCCGTAATTACGATAGGGATCTAATGCTTCAATCAAAAGAGAAATCGGGGCTCGTTTGCTTAATGTGGTACCATTTATGCTTGAAGAAATGACGTCGAAACATAAGAAAAACGAGAACAACGCAACCCAAACCTATCTGAAACTCACCCGAGCCCCTCGGGACCACGTCCAAACATACCAACAAGTCCCATAACATAACATGGGGATACTCGAATCCTTAAAATACCGAATGATGTGCAGATACTCAAAACGATCTGTCGGGTCGTCACACTTATATTGCTTAACCACTAGCGCATATTAATAACCAATATGTAATATATAGTGATGTAAGATGTTATCTCCTTATCCCGTGTGAGACATATCGTTTATGTTACTGTAGTATATTATCAAAATTATATTTTTCATGTGACATAGTGCGTGGGTGGGTGTGGGTATAAACGTAAGGAGTTGATTCTTACAGATATTGGCGAATGTCAAGTAGATGCTTCACTATTATCAATGCACCAAAGACTCACAATGTATTTACAGAAGAAACGTGAAATTGGTGAAGACATCTTGCAACAGAAAGAAATTAAAGATACTGCATAGTTTAAACTAATCAAAATAGTTTCTGGCATTTCTGATCGTATATGATGTAATTCCCTACCCTCCAACTGTTGACAGTATCTCAAATAAAAATAAATTATGTTTTCCAACTCAAGAGAGATTGTTATATCTCCTTATATGATTGATTGTTTCCTTTTATAACTAAATCTGTATTTCCTTGGACACCTTTTTTTTTTAATTTAGAAAGGTAATAATGCATTTACTGGGACACTTGTTGCTCCAACTTTCTGTAAGTTAACATTAAAATGCTCACAACCCAAATTCCAAAAGTTGTTATCTGAGATTGCACTTTCCACTGGCAATATGTGCCTTAAGATACTAAAGCACTAACAAGTTAAGCAATCAATGTAATGCAGATAAATAAATGTCAAATTGTGACTTCTGTATGCATTGAAAGAAGATTTCTGACCTTAAGATTCTTCATGCTAGTATGCACTTCTAACTTGTCATTGCACTATAAACTTCATCAATCTCCATCTTGTTTATTTTCCAAACCTACCCCCCCTTTGCACGGTAGGAACAAGTCCATTTTTTGACAAACCTGAATGCCTGAGAAGAGCAAAACGCAATACTGATTTGCCTTGTTTTTTTTAGCAATCCAATAAAAAGGTACTTTTTTCTTTTCATTTGATTTTACTTACTAAATTTACAAGCATTTACCTGTCTATTTTTAAGTATTTCCTTGGTTTCATTAACTGCGTTCTAGGTGTTCGACCTTTTGCATCAATTGGATTTGCTCACTATCTTTCTTTCTTTCTTTTGTGGCATAATCTTTGTTTCTTATTCCATTTCACATATGCAAGAATTCATAAAAAAGTGAGAGATGGACCATTTTTCCTTTAAGAAAATCGAAAATTCAATTAATAAAAGTAGATATGAGACAGTTCTTATCGATTAATAGAATGACTAAGTAGAATGAAAAGTACAATAATAATGTTGTATCCCGTTTGTTTGCTTCTTTCTTTTATTTATTTATATTCTTTTGTGCTCAATATTTGTCATTTTTCATGTTCAGGTATCGATTTTCTGAAAATGCATTCCATTAGCATTAGAGTATTTGGTTATGTTTTTGCTTTTGGAAGTTTTTTAGGTAATAATTTCAACAACATAGCACTAGAGAGTGACGCTAGTTTACATCTAACCTCAGGAACTTTTTTGTTCTTTCTTTTGGTTTTGTTAGAGAGTGACGCTAGTTTACACTCAAGATCTCTCTTTTACTTCCTTAATGGTTCAACTGTTGAACAGTTGCCCAATAGATACTGTTACCTAGTAGCTTACTGTCATTGATAGGTTTTCAGAGCTTGAAATTTCAACATCATGCTTTCTCGAAAAAAAGAAAAGTTCCAACATCATCCGTTGTGTTTGTTGGTGTGAAATGGCATTGGTGCTCACATGTTTTGCTTCCTGTAGTCTTCTTAACTTGAACCAGTCACACTTCTAAATTATCTCATGATGCTTTTTAACAAAGTTAATCATCCTTTTACCACTTGAGTCTTCAAAATGTTTTGCACGCTTAGTCCACTTGACATCTAATACTTCTTATCAGGATAAATGTTAATTTTTCCATTGTTTTCTCATCTAGGTTAATTCAAATCTTAAAGGAGTGAAAAAGGTTTGATGACAACTTGGAAAATACGCATTAAGTATTGCTGCACGAGTTAAAAGCTTTTTTTCTTCGTAATCGTGATAGATTACTTCAATGAATAATCTATTCTTGGTGTTATCTTATGGCAATATGATCGACTTGCAATAGTTACTTGTGGTCGTTGGTAATTATTCTTCATTTGCTTTAATTAATATTATGTCATGTCAGGCACTAGAGCAGTACGTACTGTTGGTTCCACAACTACCAGTCTCAACAGAGTTATTTTTTTTATATTCCCTCCAGGTACTTTGCCTGAGAACTCACTTAGGGCAAATTGGTTCTACTTGGGAGGCCTATTTTCACAAGTCTTAGGCTCCTAACATTGCCATGCCGCATCGTGCTGTCTCCGGCCATTTTCTATTTGTGGCAAAGCATTGATCAAGAACAGAAGGTGTATGACCGGGGAACAGTAGGTGCATGACAAGCGAGCGCATCCATCACTCAGTGCTCTATTTAGTATTTGGACTAACAACAGCTGCAATATCCTCTTTGTCTAGTGGGAGAATCCCTCTGATTATTCTGGTTTGGCACAATGCTCAACCTTATTGGTAAACGTGGATATGTTTCTGCTGAACTAAATACATCAACTGCATTCTTGTTCGTAGATTCTTCAGCAATCCTGCAATTGCACCGATCAATGACCACCAGTAAAAGAGTCCAAGACAGAAGCAAGAAGAAGCGGGTGCATGACCTTGAAATAGCCACAGAAAAGCACAAGATCCTCTCTAAAGTCCTATTAATATTTGAAGTCCTCAAACAGGAGCCTCAACAAATCATATCAATTAGGGAACTTGATCAATATAGGAGGCAAGTAAACCTCCCAAAGCCCCATAAAATCTCAGCTTTTCTACGGAAGTCCCCAAAGCTCTTTGAACTGTACAAGGATCATAGAGGGATTTTATGGTGTGGTATGACAAAGGAGGCTGAAGATTTAGTCCAAGAAGAGGAGGCTATTATTGAACAGCAGAGTGATAAAGCTGCAGAACTTGTAACTAGGATGCTGATGATGTCCGTGGACAAGCGCCTTGCCTTAGATAAGATTGTTCATTTCAGAAGAGACTTGGGGTTGCCAATGGATTTTAGGAACCATTGGGTGCACAGATTTCCTGAGTACTTTAGAGTTGTTCATCCATTTAAACCTTATGATGAAAGTGAGTATTTAGAGCTTGTGAATTGGAGATCGAGTTGGGCTATGACAGAGTTAGAAAGGAACGCGCTGGGTGGTATGCAGGCCCCAGATGATCACGTAGCTGGTCTTCTTTCCTTGTCTTTCCCAATGAAATTCCCACCTGATTATAAACAAGTTTTGTCTAGATATAAGGGGAAGATAGAGAATTTTCAGAAGCGGGAATACTTGTCACCTTATGCAGATGCCAGGGAACTAAAGGCCGGAACACTGGAGTTCAATAAGAGGGCGGTTGCAGTGATGCATGAGCTGCTGAGCTTCACAATCGAAAAGAGGTTGGTGACAGATTATTTGACACATTTTAGGAGGGAGTTCGTAATGCCTCAGAAGTTGATGAGGCTGTTGCTTAAACATTTTGGAATCTTTTATGTTTCAGAAAGGGGTAAGAGATTTCATGTATTTCTTAATAGTGCTTATGAAGGTTCTGAGTTGACTGAGAAACACCCATTGACTGTTTGGAGGGAAAAGGTTCTAAGCTTTGTTGGATACAGAAAGAAGAAGGAAACAATGGATACACTTAAAGATTTGCAGGAATTCGTGGATGATGATTTGCTTGAGAATGAGTCACAAGATGAAAGAGTTCAAGTGGAAAATTACGAGCATAGTATGGGTAGTTTGGAGGGTGATTTGGAAGATGAATCCGAGATGGAAATTGATGAAGTTTATAGTGCATACAGGGAATGAGAAGTTAGAAATGCATACTAGCACGAAGAATCTTAAGGTCAGGAATCTTCTTTCATTGCATACAGAAGTTACAATTTGATTCTAATTGACATTTATTTATCTGCATTACATTGATTGCTTAACTTGTTAGTGCTTTAGTTTCTTAAGGCAGATATTGCCAGTGGAAAGTGCAATCTCAGATAACAACTTTTTGGAATTTGGGGTGTGAGAACCAGGAACTATCATTTTAATGTTAACTTACAGAAAGTTGGAGCAACAAGTGTCCCAGTAAATGCGTTGTTAAAAAGGGTGTCCAAGGAAATACAGATATAGTTATAAAAGTAAACAAAATGATCCCCTAGCTTTTCTCTCTCTGTGTCAGTGTCGGCCCTGTAGGCCCTACCTTTGAGTGCGGTTTGAATTACACCCAATTTTTCTGATTCGGCGGTTTGTCTGCCTCAGGTTGAGTAGTCAGAGAAAGGCAATGCGGCAACTATCCTAATTGAATATTTGGCCCTCGATCCGAATGAATCAACGAGGTAAATCTTTGTCTGCTGCTAGGCAAAGATCTTTACTGAAATGTGTAATATAAACTTGTGTAACTTACATATTTCCAAAACCACAGGTAGAGCCAAGGCTGTTATAGCTCTATTTCATAAGGGATTCCTTTTCAGTATGTTCAGTATATAAGATCAAAGTTTATTTTTGTTTTCGCATACTATACACAATATTGGAAGGACATCTGACGTTGAGATTCAACTAGGTTGCCCTGGTACGAAAAATGTACAACAACGTCATACAAACATCAGAGATGCTTTGCCCTCATCTATCACAGATATAAAGTCATCCAGTAGGACTTCTTTTACTCGCGACAATCCCTCATCAGCAAAAAGGTACCAGTTTACATGCAGCAACACACTCCAGAATCCAAGTATGCTGAATGACCTGACAACCAATTTGCTTGGCGAGATCCTCAGCTTCACCTAATCTTTGCTGCAAAATATTGCTTTCTTCTTCAAACGTGCAACCCCGTGGAGGATCACAGTTGTATATAACTAGATAAGGTGGGTGAGTTTCCTGTGCAGCATGAGTCTGTTCCACCAACTGTTCCTTGCTCTGAATGCTAGTGCCACCAGCCTTCTCAACTAGATCTAACAGCCTGCATCCTCTTTTCAACAGAGGTTAAATTTTGCAAACTCTTATTAAGTCTCAATTTTTCTTTCAAGAATGGCTATTTCTTTTCATATCATTGCATTATAAAGATGCCCTTTTGGTATTTCTTCGTTGTTTCTTAGATTCAATGTTTAAAATCCCATTTTGATACTATAACTATGGAATTGCTTATGAAAATTTGTCATATTCTTGCATGCTAAGCATACCCTTTTCGTATTTTTCCTCAGTTTCATAGATTCAATGTTCAAAATCCAATTTTGATACTTTGACTCGGGTATTGCTTATGAAATTTTGTCATATTCTTGCATTCTATGCGTACCCTTTTGGTATTTCTGCTTAGTTCCATAAATTCTATGTTTAAAATCCAATTTCGATACCGTAACTATGGAATTGCTTATGAAAATTTGTAATATTCTTGCATTCTAAGCATACCCTTTTCCTAATTTTGTTTAGTCTCATAGATTCAATTCAAATCCCGTTTTAATACTGTATCTATGGAATTGCTTATGGAAATTGGTTTTATTCTTGCATTATAAGCATACCCTTTTCCTACTTCTTCTTAGTTTCATAGATTCAGTGTTCAAAATCCCATTTTGATACTGTAACTCTGGATTTCCTTCTGAAAATATATCACGTTCTTGCATTCTTAGCATACCCTTTTCGTGTTTATGCTTAGTTTCATAGATTCATAATTCAAAATCCCATTTTGATAGTACCCATCAAGTTTGTTTGCTTATTTGTTCTTTTTCCTGTTAACTCTTGAATTGGTACTGGAAAGGTTGTCATATTCTTGATATTTTAGGCATGCCCTTTTTGTTTTGATACCTTGTTTCTAAGATCAAATGTTCAAACTCCCTTATCGATAACAACAACAACAACAACAACAAAAAAAACCAAGTATAATCCCATAAGTGGAGTCTTGGGAGGGTAGTGTATACGCAGAACTTACCCTTACCTTGGGAAGGTAGAGAGGTTGTTTCCGATAGCCCCATCAAATTATTTTTTCCTCTTAACTCTGGAATTGGTTTTAGAGAATTTGTCATAACTCTCTGGGTTAAATATTCAAGATTCCATTTTGAGAGTCCCCATCAAATTTGTTTTCTTTGTTACTCTGGTGATGGTTCGGAGTCATAGTCTTGCAACTTAGATGTGCTGTTTTCTGTTTCTACTTTGTTTCTCAAATTCAATGCTCAAATTTGCTTGGTGTGCTAGCTTTTGGAATTGGCTTTGAAAAGTTGTCTCCTGTTGTTACAATTCTAGGCATGCCACTTTTGTGTTTCTACTTTGTTTCTCAGATTCAACATTTAAAGTCTTATTTTGGTAGTCCTATCAATTTTGTTGTTGTGTTAACTTAGATGCCGTTTTTACCGTTTTAGCAACCTTTAACCGTATTATTTGTGCAGATTCCAATTGGTTTATAGGTGATTTCAGAGGGAGCGAGAGGAAGGAAAGGAAGAATGGGCTACATAACTGATAGAGGTAGTTGGCCGGTTTCAGTTGGCAGTTCTGATAGACTTGTACTGCAGACAGGGTTCGGAGAATTTATAGCCGGTAATGCTTTGCGTGAAGGAGATGTTTGCCAATTTAAGCTGATTGATGAGGAGAAATTCATACTGGAAGTCATCCGGTTCAAATATTACTACTTGAGAGAAAGAGAGCTGTATGTTCACTAAGCATTGCATAGTGGAATGGTAGTTTAATTTAGTGCATTTACATCATTGTATGATATGCTAATTATAAGGCTACACAATTCTTCCAAAAGAGCTATTAAAAATAAAAACTCTTCCGAGGCACTTACGGTTGCTTGTATCAGATGTCCTTGTCTTGGCAGAACATACGACAAGCAGTTTTTCCCTTAAAAGGGATTTTTACTTGGCTAGTAGAAATTTATTTATCACCTTTATTTAGGCTCCTTATTATTATAACCTTAAAAAGAACAAAATTTAAGATCCTTTAATTTTAGTCTATTTCCAAAAACCCTCCCCTACATTTAAAATTCTGTTTCTTTTGTTTCTCTTTCTTAATAAATCACCCAAAATCCTTCTTTTATCTTTTTATCCCCACCCCAAATTTCCGATTTATTTCCTTTTCCAAAGATTTACAAACCCAACTTCCCTCTTTCTTAAATCTTACTAATCACCTAAAATCTCTATTTCTTATTTATACACTGCAAACGAAATTCAAAATATTGCTCTAGAATCAAGCTGTAGGCAAGTTTTGAATCTTGTTTTCTTTCTTTCTAAAATCTTTATTGTATGTGGCTTGTATATGATACATCAATACTCAAAACATTACTCGATACGATACTAATACAATTATAATATGATTATATTACATTTTTAGTGTAAAGTTGTGATTGAAACTTGAAGAAGATGAAGATCATAATTGTATCACAATTTTTCAACAATGTATCGCGATTGTATTATAATTGTATATGTATCATAATTGTTGCATGAATTGTATTACAAACCTATGATAATTGTATATTCATTGTGTAATATTACGAGCAGTTGTTAGTTCATGACGAATTATATAGTTTGTATCACAAATATATGATAATTGTATATTAATTTATTAGTATTGTATCAGGTAATATTTTGGGTATTTATGTATCAGATACAATTGTGATACAAGTATGATACAATTGTGTTTTAGGATTGATGTATCTGATACAATTCAAATACAATTATGATATAGTTATCATAAAATTTCTGAATATTTCTTTATTTTTTAATAATATAAAGTTGTCAGCAATGGTGGGAAGAGAGAAGATAATTTTTTTTGGTGTAGATTAAAGGATTTTGATGTAAAAAAAGGAGAGAGAAGAGGAAAGGGAAAAAAAGTAAAGGATGCTACTGAATCATTTAATTGAAAACACTAATAATGGGGTGAGAGCTTTTTAAGGAGCAATGTATACAATTTGTAAGAAAAATCTAGATACTTATTAAAAATTACAAAACATAGAGAATATAATAAATGAGTTTCTAATATAATATAGCTGGGTAATAATCCCATTTTATTTTCTTTGATAGAAGAGCCGGTGTACTTTTAAAACATCCTAAAAATTAAAATAAAGTTAGTATTTTCATGATCACTACATACAAACGACTATATCAATGTAAATCAATATTATTTGCTACTAGGTGTACCATTTTGCTTTTATTTACAATTATTTATCTTTCATGAGATAGTATAAATAAAAAAAATAAAGATCCTATATGGTAAAGGAAAAGGACAAAAACAAAGGTTTTTGTACGTCCTTAGTCTTTGACTAAGTGCACGTGTGATACTTGACAACTTGCTCATGATTTTGTACAACTTACTCCCGTTTTTGTTATGCCAAGTCAATCTTACTACACTAAAGATTGCTAAGGGAATGTTAGAAAACAGGAGAATTGCCAAAGAAAGCTTTTGTATTAGAGAGAACTTGATTGTTTTACTTGATGAATTACAAATGAATGGCCCCTTTATATACTAGTCTCCTAGGGGCTAGTGAGTAAATAATAATTATTACACAAGTTCCTTATTATTTACAAGTAATATCCCCTCTAGAATTCTCTACATAGCTAGAATCTTCCAAGGACTTTCCTAGCGGATTCATAGGGTTCCACGATCTTCGTAGGGAAACCTCTATATTTCTTTAGAACTTTCCTACAAGTTCTAGCCTATTTCCTAGGTAAGCTTTCCATATGGAAAAAATATACGCCAAGTGGCACCTATGTGGCATGATGATGTGGCGAGTCATGACACTCTTACCAGCCCAATTTTGTGACGCCCTCGACACAAAGTATCGACACGTACGTGCGCACCTCGCCTTGGCGTCACCGGAGATCTTTGTCCTTTAGCCATGATGCCCTATGAAACGGTTCGCCTTTCCATGTCACAAGGTACTAGTCACCTTTCTTCTTGTCGCGTTTGTACTTTGGACGGCTAGAAATGATGGCCTTGATCCTCCGCCCATCGGATGCCTCTCCTTGCTCTTGGCCTGAATCTCCCGATGACTTAACCAAATCTAGCAGCTTCTCAAGCATCGGGTACATGCTTCCACTCCCTATTTGGCTGCCCTTCGTGTTCACAACCTTACTGACAAACTTGACTTGGTGCATCGTCTAAGTTCAATATTGTGCCATCACTTTGTAACTTATCATCCTCTTCAGCTATGTTCGCCCAACTTTTCTTGCTACCACGATACGCCAAGATAGGCTTTGGAATCCTCTACTTTTGGCTTAGATTCAAAGCGTATCCCCCCCTCCCCCCAAATGCAGGTGGTTTCCCCTGTATCATCCTTATGTGTCTAAGCAAAATTCTCGATCATTGTTGCAAGCTTCCCCAACTCTGAGATTTCACTTGCCCGATGTGATCCTTTACAGAATTAACATTCTCCCTTAGGCACGTATTCGCTACCGTTTTCTGGCCCCTTGCCGTTTCTCTAGGACCCTTGTCCGTTATGGGACGACCCCTTGCCATTGCCCTTGTATACCTCGGTTGGCCTTTCCCGTTGTCCTTGTCATGATCTCCCCTACCTCTCTCGGCATTGCCTTCATTGGACTTGGCAGGCCCCATCTTGAAGTCAACGATCGACTCAGCTAACCTTATGGCCTCGTCCAAGTTGGCTACTTGATATCTTCTTAACTCCTGTTTTATCCAATATTGATCCATGAAGTAGAAGTGGGAATCTTCCTCAGACAATGACATGATTTGCAGCATTAAGGTAGTGAACTCGCGCATATATGTGGTCGTCTGTCGAAGCTCCCTTAGCTTCCGCCTATCCTCGTACACCATATTCATCGGGTAGAATTGCTTCTTCAACTCCTTCTTAAACTGCTCTCACGTTTCAATCTTGCATAGCCCCTTCTCCATGTCAACACACTTTCGACGCCACCACAACACGGAAATCTTTGAGAGGTACAACACAACAATGTTGATCTTAGCCTCTTCGTCTTCCACTTTGTCGTGCCTGAAGAAAGTTCTCCAAGTGCCAAAGGAAATTCTTCACTTCTTGTGCATCACAAACACCTTTGAACACCGGTGTTTTGGGAACCTCGATCTTGGTCTCCCTCGTCATAATAACATTATCGTCTGCCTTGGTTACGTCATCATTGACATGTTCCTCGAGTAATTCTATCTTTTCCTTCATAGAATCAATAGTACTCAAGGCCTCCATGAGTCGGCATTCCAAGGCAGAGATAGTTGCCTTAGCTCCATCTCAGTCTGTGTACGTCCCTCCAAGTCATTTCGGATATTCTCAATCTCCTCAAGAGTGTTCCCTCAAGAACGCTAAGGGTGCCTTCCACCTTCCCCGAGCGTTGGCCAAAATGTTTGACGGCGTCCATCCCTGCATTCAACTTCATCACCCACTCTCTACCGAGCGAGACATCCTCCGGCAAAACCTCCACTTTATCCTCGCTCGCCTTAGTGGCAGATGATTCTTGGAATGTAAGCCTCTCGTTTGGCACAATCTCGGGTGGCACCTCATAGCTCTTGTTGGTGGCATTCCTCTTTTTGTTACAGCTCTTCTTGTCAACAACATCCTAGATGACGTTGGCTTGGGTATTGGCAGCGTTAATTTCTCTGTCGTTCACCATTCCCTTAGTTTCAACCTTTGCTCTAATACCAGGTTGTCACGTCCTTAGTATTTGACTAAGTACGCGTGCGGCACTTGACAACTCGCGCACGATTTTTCACATCTTGCTCACGTTCTAGCTATGCCAAGTCAGCCTTACTACCCTAAAGATCGCTAAGGGAATGTTAGAACAAATGAGAATTGACATATGAAGCTTTTGTATTAGAGAGAACTTGATTGTTTTACTTGATGAATTACAAATTAATGGCCTCCTTTATATACTAGTCTCTTAGGGGATAGTGAGTAAATAATAATTATTACATAAGTCCCTTATTATTTACAAGTAAGATCCATCTCTAGAACTCTCTACATAGCTAGAATCTTCTAAGGACTTTCTTAGCAAATCCATAGGGTCCTAGGGTCTTCCTAGGAAAACCTCTATATTTCTCTAGAACTTTCTTACAAGTTCTATCCTATTTCCTATGTAAGCTTTCCATATTGCAAAAATATACGTCAAGTGGCACCTATGTGGCATGATGATATGGTGGGTCATGACACTTATAATTAGCTGATAACTAATTTCTCCTAATTAAGTTCTCGTGGGAAAAGAATTTTCCAAACACTTCTATATATAGTGTGTCCCTGTCTAAAATTGTTCTATCGTCGCTAACCGTAGTATACCTAGCTATCGATGGATACTCACACTGTTCTAAGAAAAAAATCTTCAATACCTAAAGAGATTACTTTTGAGATATTTCCATGGCTTCTTGTCAAGTCTTTGATGCGTTTTAAGTGTGTTTTCAAAATCTGTAATTCCCTTAGCTCAGATCCATATTTTAAAGAAATACATCAAAGTCAACCTTCTATATATCATTATGATCATGAAACTACCAATTTCCTTGCACCTTCAAATATCAGTCAAGACAAATTTTACACCATAGAGCTTGAGACCTCCAAAGCCTCCGTTTTTCAAGTTAAGAAATTGGACCTTAAATACTATTTATCTCCGTATGCTAAAGGTTTATTATGTTTATGGGATCCATTCAATTTCATTCAGCCGGCTATTATTGTAAATCCTAGTACAAAAGAAACCAGCTTTCTTCCTTGTCTAAGTAGTGTTGCTGATCAAGAAGATCTAAAGTTTGTTCCATTTCACAAAGATTTTAAGTGGTGGTGTTGTTGTACACTGGGTTTCGACAAAGATAAAAGAAGCATAAAATCTTGATGACACTACTTTATGATGATCCAAATAAGCCGTCAAGAAACTGGATTTTCATTTTAGGAATGCCGGGTGAATCATGGAGAGAGCTCAAAAGCATACCTTATAATATTAAACCACGAAAGCTAGGAGAAGGAGTTGACATTGATGGAGTTGTCTATTTCTTTAACAATAGATATAATAGTAATTAGGACACCACTTAAAATCTTTGTGAAATGGAACAACGTAAAATATCATGAGGTAATTTTAAATCACCTACTGGATTCGAAAGTACCGATTCTATAGTCACTTTATCAATCACGATGATATGTATTAGTACTAATTTTTCGTCTGCAATATAATTCTAGTTTGTACTTCAGATGTTTTACGGATTTTCGGAGCTTCTCTTTTTTTGAGACATCTCATAACACTAGTTCTCAGTCGACTTAAAAGGTACCTAGCGGAATGTGAATACATTGATTGCGCTTCTTGAACTTTGATTAAAGACATGCTTGGTTCGGCTGAAATTTTGGCCCATAACAAATGGACCAAATTCTCAACCTATTGTTGGGTCAATAGGCCGGGTCGGGCCAGTCAGGAGTAGAGGAAAAGGGAACCGACCGTTTCGTTACCGGGCCAGCTCCGGTTATTTTTACCGGGTTTATCGGTTTCGGGTCTAATGGGTCGGGCCAAGTTTTTTTTTTTTTTGTATTTTATATAACAATCGTAATTTATATTAAGATAAAGTAAAAATGTAAAACATTAAAAACTAACGTATAAAAAGAATGTTTGAATAAATTTCAAAGGCTTTAAAATTCATTACAAATTTAAGATAATACGACGAACGTAAAAAAAAAATATAACTCACAGTATAAATCTTATATTGGACACTGGAGTGTTAATAACTTGATATGTGAGGATCAAACTTCAAAGACTCCATAGTTCAATTTCAAATTTTTATTGCATAATAATACTTAATCTAACAAACTAAAACATTAAGCTTAAATAAGTTTAATAATTTAAAAATAACACAAATTGTCTCAAATTAGCGTAAATAGGAGTTTCTGGAGGACGCTCAAGACAACTCTTCATATGCCTCCTTAAACAGACTGTGCCCTCCCAATTTCGACGAAAATAGACTACCCTTGATTACACTATAACATGCATATTACCCACCCCTTTTCACTATCCAACCCCAGAGTTGTTTACAATTATTTATTACAGACCATTGAATAGGAATTACATAACTGAAAATAAAGAAAATAAGAAGTTAACTACAGGGAGTCTACATCATAGGCCCAGATCTCCATGTCCTCAATGCCAAGTAATGTTTCATAGCCTTTTCACAATCCGGATGTGTCAGATTTCCTTAAGGGCCTCAAGGGATCCCGAACAATGCTTACACCCAGATTTTATAGCCAAGATAGAGTAAGTGCAGTGTGGAATGACCAGCCTTAGTGTGTCAAAGTTCATAGGAAGCTCAAGGGTCCCAATGCAATGCTCACACAAATAGAACAGAACTTAAGAGGTCTAGGAGTAAAGTGAGAGTGCTTGATAGTTTGAAATAAACTTTGAGTAGAAAAACAGTTTTGGAACAGAGAGTTAATTGAAATAGCCTTTTCATAATAAAATTTTAACTTATAAAAACAAACAGAAAGAGCAGAAACACCCAACAAGTACACAAAGAACTCATAATAGTCAATCAATCACAACCAAGGTTAATGGGAGTTGAGGGACACGTAGGTACAGAGTACTGAACATGTAACAGGTAGGAGTATGCATAAACAATCAGAGATCCTAAGGGGTTTAGGAATTGGGGAATACAATGGGGTATAGGATTAGACCATCATAACAATACCAAACAATTAAGACTCTACTCAGAATAATGTACCAAACACAGGCATGGGGGATTCATATAAGAAAACATGTATTAAGTATACAGAGACATGTTGGTCATGACAAACAAAGCATAACTTAACATGTATATGGGCTTCGGGATCTTAATTACATGTTGAACAACAAAAATAATAAATAAAAGCAAATTAGAAACACAATGAATTTCAACAACAATAGAAACATATTGGTTGGAGAACTGAAATCCGAATTAGAACATACCGGTGAGGTGAAGAAAGCAGTAACACAAAGCAAAAGATAGGAGATGCACAGTAGTTAGAGTAATAGCAAAAAGCCGGCTAACTTAGAGTAATAGCAAGTAGCACAGAAGAGAGAATAGAGAGAGTATCAAGTTTTAGTTGTGTGAGAGAGAGTTGAACAGATTCGTTCCTTGTTTAGAATGAGAGAAGAGCATACATATATATAGTTTTTGAAAGCTGGGTTGAAATAAGGTAAAAATCAGAATCAATTAACAATTATGGAACTTAGTATCAATTCGAGTGAAATCAGCCCAAGTACTCCCATAATTAAGGGAGTTATTCAAACAGTAAGTACAAATAAGAAAAGGGACCATATATAGACTAAAGGGAACATTCAAACAGTGTGAAATCAACATGAGTATCCCTTGACTGAAAGGGTTAAATTCAGACGGCTAATAGACAAATAACAAATAAGGAAAGTTCCCATGCATATAACATATAAGAAAACGATTTCAACCCAATACAAGTATGCAATTGAGACTAGGTTCATCATATTTTAATTAAGGAAATAGGGATCAATTAAAAGTAAATCAACCATGTAACAAGGTAAGAAATAAGTTAAAATTCGGAAGTCAGTAAGAATAGTCCATAAGAAATCAGTAAGGTTTTTTATTCAAATCTCAAGGAATCAGGGATTCAAATAATAAATCAGGAACCCTAACGAAGTAAATTATAGAGAATCAAGGATTCGATTAGGAATAACATCAATTAGGCAAATAATAGGCAAGCAAAAGCATAGCAAGGTAAAGAACCACATAGAATCAGGGATTCGATGCTAGCACACATTAAACGAACATGAAGAATTAAAGAGTCAAAAACCCTAATGACTATAGTAGCAAAATCACATAGGTTTAGATACAAAGCAGTAACACCAAAGGGATTAAACGGAATGAACACAATACAAGCAGAAGAAAATAAAATCAGGAACCCTAATGAGCAAAAGTAGGGTAAAATCACAGGAGACTTAAAACGTTTGTGAGAAACAATAGTTCATACAAATTAAAAGATCATATCAGTAAAAGAGACTAAGAAACATAGAGTTTTCAGCATAATAAGTCAAAATGAAAAGAGAACTTCGAATAAATCGTTGAAACATAGAAAAAATCACAGAATGATACTAAAAGCGGAAGAAAAAATCATTTTGAAAGAGGGGTTATGAAACCCTAATTTTGAGACGAAGAAATGTTTAGAAATAGGAAGGTCCTTGAAGGAAACATGTAAAAGTTTCATAATATACACAGATCTAAGACAGATCTAAAATAAAATCGGAAAATCTTGAGAGTTAGGGTTTTAGAGAACCGAGAGAAGATAAGAAAACCTTAAAATGTCGGAAAAGTCATAGATCTTACTCGAACGGCCGTAGGTGGTCGAAAAATGGTATGAAGGACCATGGGTAGGAGTTGAACCGCTCCAGGTTCACCTCAGGACCTTAGGGTAGTATCAAACCGGCGTGGGGTGAAGCAGAGGCTAGTGGATGGTGAGAGGACATAGCTTCCGGTGAGGGAGGTGGCCGGAGAAGATGGACATAAACCATCGGAGAGGAGGGAGACGAGAAGATTCTAGAGAGAACCAGAGATAGAGAGAGAGGGAGGTAGAGAGATGATTGAACGGGAGTGAATGAGGGGAAGGATGGAGGAGGGGGTAGTTGTTAGGTCTTAATTTGGTAAGACTGAATCTGGGTCGTTGATCTAATTTGATCAATGGTTTAGATTACACATAGGATTGGGTCGGGTAGGCTTAGAGATTGGGCTTGGGTCGTTTTGGGCTAAATTAAATGGGTTAGGACCAGATTTAATTTAGGCTAGATTTTAAATTAAAACTGGCTATTTGTTAAATACCCAATTAAATAGGTAAATAATTAATAAAAATAGCTAATAATTAGACAAAATAAATTAAGGCTAAATAGGCGAAATTAAGGTAATTAACTAGTGTTTAAAATATAAAATGACTGATTATTGAATTAAAATAGCATAAAGTGTACAATTAGGCTATAATTGCAAAATTATTGTAATTATAGCCAAATAATGCCCGATTGGCTAATTTATAAAATAATTAAATCCTAATAAGATTAAAAATGATATATAGAGCTAAGAAATATTTTGAAACTATTTGTAATGCAATTTATGAATAATTATTGGATGTAAAGTACAAAATAAATTAGAAAAATAAATTGATAAAAATATGGAAAGTTATGAAAAAATACCAATTATCATAAAAAGTGATTTTGAAGGTATATGTGCAAATTTTAAAATAATTTGAGGAAAAATTGGGTATCAACATACATCAAAGTCAACCTTCTATATATCTTTATGATCATGAAACTACCAATTTTCCGTGCACCTTCAAATATCAGTCAAGACAAATTTTACACCATAGAGCTTGAGACCTCTAAAGCCTCCGTTTTCCAAGTTAAGAAATTGGACCTTAAATACTATTTATCTGCGTATGCTAAAGGTTTATTATGTTTATGGGATCTATTCAATTTCATTCAGCCGGCTATTAGTGTAAATCCTAGTACAAGAGAAACCAACTTTCTTCCTTGCCTAAGTAGTATTGCTGATCAAGAAGATCTAAAGTTTTTTCCATTTCACAAAGATTTTAAGTGGTGGTGTTGTTGTACACTGGGTTTCGACACAGATAAAAGAAGCATAAAATCTTGATGACACTACTTTATGATGATCCAAATAAGCCGTCAAGAAACTGGATTTTCATTTTAGGAACGCCAGGTGAATCATGGAGAGAGCTAAAAACATACCTTATAATATTAAACCACGAAAGCTAGGAGAAGGAGTTGACATTGATGGAGTTGTCTATTTCTTTAACAATAGATATAATAGTAATTAGGACACCACTTAAAATCTTTGTGAAATGGAACAACGTAAAATATCATGAGGTAATTTTAAATCACCTACTGGATTCGAAAGTACCGATTCTATAGTCACTTTATCAATCACAATGATATGTATTATTGCTAATATTTCGTCTGCAATATAATTCTAGTTTGTACTTCAGATGTTTTACGGATTTTCGAAGCTTCTCTTTTTTTGAGACAAGTCATAACACTAGTTCTCAATCGACTTAAAAGGTACCTGGCGGAATGTGAATACATTGATTGCGCTTCTTGAACTTTGATTAAAGATATGCTTGGTTCGGCTTAAAATTTGGCCCATAACAAATGGACCAAATTGTCAACCTATTGTTGGGTTAATGGGTCGTGTCGGGCCAGTCAGGAGTAGAGGAAAAGGGAACCTGCCGTTTCGTTACCGGGACAATTCCGGTTATTTTTTACCGGGTTTATCGGTTTCGGGTCTAATGGGTCGGGCCGAGCTAAATTTTTTTGTTTTGTATTTTATATATAACAATCGTAATTTATATTATGATAAAGTAAAAATGTAAAACATTAAAAACTAACGTATAAAAAGAATGTTTGAATAAATTTAAAAGGCTTTAAAATTCATTACAAATTTAAGATAATACGACGAACGTAAAAAAAAATATAACTCACAGTATAAATCTTATATTGGACACTGGAGTGTTAATAACTTGATATGTAAGGATCAAACTTCAAAGACTTCATAGTTCCATTTCAAATTTTTATTGCATAATAATACTTCAAATTAATCTAACAAACTAAAACATTAAGCTTAAATAAGTCTAATAATTTTAAAATATTAGTTGGCTTTTCGAAAATATTATTTGTTTGAATTGGGTGTTTTACAAAGAATTGAGATTCTCTCTACGTCTCTCTCTATCTCTCAATCCCTAATTTCAGTAATGTAAAAGGAAAAGAGAGTAGCAATTCCACCATTGACAACCATTAAAAAACTTTGAAGCTTTGAATTCGAATTTAGGTTTTCAAAAACCATTATTGTTTGGATTGCATGTTGTTGTAAATAATTGGGAATATGATTTGGAGTTTATATCTCAATTTTGAGGGTGTTTTGATAAATATTAGACTTGATTTTGGCTGGATTTCAGATTGAAACTCTAAGAAGAAGAATAAAGAAGACATGATATACATTATATTTACGAAATTGTAGTAAAATTATAGAAAAATTGTATTCTGTTATTTATATTTTTGTATTTAACTATTGTATGAAAGTTGAACAATATTGTATAAAAATTATACTAAGTTGTATGATATTGTAGTTGTATATAACTGAGTATAAATAATATATGAAAATTGTAGATAAGTTGTATAATATATAATTAGTTGTATGAAATTTATTTTTACTATGTACAAATTAGATACAAAATATACAAAAGACATATTGTATAAAATTTGTATTTAAGTTGTATGTTATTGTAGTTGTATTTAATTGGGTAGAAATAATGTGTGAAAGTTATAGATAAATTGTATAATATATAAATTGTTGTATAAATTTATTTTTACTATGTATAAATCAGATACAAAATATACAAAAGACATATTGTATAAAACTTGTATAAAACTTGTATTTAAGTTATTTGATATTGTAGTTGTATTTAACTGTGTAGAAATAATGTATAAAAGTTATAGATAAGTCGTAGATTAGTTCGTTTGAATCCTAAAAATATGCTCAGCTTGTAAGCAAACCGAATAGTACGTACTCTTTAATTTTAGATTTTGTATATACAGATTTTTCCTCTAATCACAGATTCAATGTCAATCGTTTTGCTCAAAATTTGTCTCACGGAGGAAAGTCTTCCAAATAATGGACCCATGTCAAAATTTTGTTAACAACGATGATATTTATTTTTGTTTAAGTTTAGGAAATTCCCAAGTCCTTTTCTCTTCTCTCTTGGAACCTTCCCTTTTCATCGTACATGGGAGAAAACAACTACGTAGCAGAAATCATTTCGCATTCAAGTATTATTATTATTATTCCCTCGTCATTCTTAACAGTTTAATTAACAGAATAATGGGGGAGCCTTGAGGGCTGGAGCAAAATAGTAATGCTGATGATCTTGAGGGCTGGAGCTGGTGGTAGCTGCTTAACTATTTTATCAGTGAAATAGTTTAAAATAATGGAAGATCTGAAGAGAAAGGGGAGAAAGGAGGGGAAAAAAGGAAAAGGGTGTAACTAAATCCCTTGATTGAAGGCACAAATAATGTATTTGGGAGCTTTTTAAGGTGGATTGTATATATATATTGTAAACAAAACTTGTTTATACCGGATAATTAGCTAAACATGGACATTAAGGGTAATAAAATTTCAAATAGTGTATAGGAATGAAAAAATCCTTTTCTACCCTATTGTTTGGGCAAGAAAATTTAGCCCATATATTATGATGTTAATTTCCGCTTAAGTAGTAGAGAAATTTTCACAAACCACTCTTGTTTAATGGTGATTAGCTAGTTGTAGCTACCATTTACTATGTTACTTCCTATAGCTATGTTTTCAGGTTTTTTAGAGTGTATTCGATGTATTTAAGCTACTGTATTCATGAATACAATAGCATTTCTAGGCGTGAAACAGGGAATTACAGCTAGACATATTATTGTATTCGACTGTATTCACGGCGTGAAACAGGGGATTACAGCTAGACATATTATTGTATTCGACTATATGTGATATGTATTTGTGAATACAGTAACGTAAATAGCGCAATTCATGGTCTATTCAGCCTGTTTTAAGCGGAAGTGAATCAATTAACATAATAGACTCCTAATATAACTCAACAAACTCAATTATAACACACAAAATTTATATTTCCAGTTATAAAAAAGATTCTCAACCGAAAAACACCCCAAAAACATAGCAATCTTCAGAGAAAATATGCTAAATATTTTTCCCAGCCGATAAATACAACAAAAACGGAGCAGTTTGAATACATATATACATCTGAATACATAAATTATATTAATTAAAAAAATATATGAATACATTCATGGAATACAGCGAGACAGTGAATACAATGAAATACATAGAATACAACGAGATACATTGAAATACAATGAAAAAAAAAACAATGAATACAATGAAATAAATAGAAATACAGCAACATACATTGAAATAGAATCTTCAAGTTGATTAGCCCCAAACTTCGTCGTCTTTGTTCAAGAACAACCCTAATGTCGTCTCGCCGAGAGGGCCATGATTTTGACTCGAAACGCCACTGATCCTGTTACCATAATACCCTCACGTGCGCTTCAAAAAACCTATTCTTTACAGTTGAATTTGAATGGCGCTTGAGCCATTGACCCTCGCCTTTGACGGCGATTCAAATGACGGTTGTCAACAATCCGTCAACGGCGCCGATGATGGCGACGTCGGTGGAAGGCATGGAGAGTCCCGCAGAGTTAAGGTTGGAGCAAAGTTGGATGGCCCACATCAAAGGGTCAATGCCTTTCTGTTGAGCGGAATTGGTTAGTTCCATCACTCCGTCCCATAGGTTTGATTGTATTTGTAGGGAGGACACCATAGCTGCCATGGCGATTAACTCAGGGTGGGGTTTAAGCTTTAGATCTGAAGATTTTCTTCTCTCGTGAATAATACTAGAGCTGCTCTAAATTGGGACTACTGGGGAAAGAAGTGTTGGCTCTTTTGTTCTGTGTAGGGGAGACTTGGTAATATAAATTCCAGATTGAGAGTCAAAGCTACCCGTTTCGATCTGTATCTGGGAGAATCGTGGTTGTATTCATGGAGAAAGACTGGAGTTGAGAGAGAGAGGGGAGAAAAATCTGAAAGAATGAGAGAGAAAAATAATACAAGGCGTATTTTATGGCTTAAGAGTAGGAGGTGACCATAAATAGATATTTGACTATAAAAATTAAAAGGTAGCTATGGAATATAATTTTTTAAAAGGATATTTATTTAAAATAAATAAGGTATCAACCTTTGCTATAAGAGGTAAAAATTCCTAAGTAGTATTGAACATACTCGTAATAAATAACATTAGCATATTGGTTATAAGTCGCGCCGGTGACAAATACTTTTATAGATTTTCTTATAGAGATTATGTTGAAATATAACAATATTACACAAACATTTAAAAAGTTATTATACGGTTGTTACCAAATTCTAAAGATGTATATAAATTATTACTGCCATGAAGAATGACGGGTGCTATTCTAAGCTTCAACTCATTCTGCTTCCATCTTCAAAATGGATAGCAAAAGCTCATTCCATGTATCAACAGGGCCTGGCATACACCAATGCACACAATCAGCTAATTTCTTCTCATTTGGCCAATGTCCATAATGATTTGGATGCCCATCTGGCCTCAATAACATGGCTTCAGTTGTATCTAACAATCGAAACTTGACACCCCTTTTGTTGCCTTCCTTTTGTGCTGCCTTAAATTCCTTCAATTGAGTCAAATACATTTGTAATGTATAACCATCCAACTTAATATCTTGATCCGTGAAGGGTCTTGTTCTATTGCAATTCCCTCCTTTATTCCATTCCCCGTTCCCAAAATGTTGAGGGGAGAATGGCCTTAGTATTACCAATCGATTCTTTAATCTCTTGAGGTTTAAAAGTGTCTTAAAAGCTGTACGAAACGCCATTCTGTATCCATAATAATGGCTGAGTTTTGTGGTATTCTTTTCATTGCATTTGTGACATCCGATGAGCTGACCATTTTTATAGTACAAAAATGGCCTAAAGAACCATTGTCCTCCGGAGATTATGACAATATCAGCTTTGTCAACTTGACTTGCCCAGACATCATCGGCCTCGTCTAGATACAGATCCATGAGACTGTTGTAGGAATAGCCATTAGGATCAGATTCATAGGATTTAATCAATTGTGGAGACCATAGGGCTAAGATTGTGAAGTTGTAATCTTTATACAACCAGCGCCTGAATCTCGTGTCGTTGGTCTCTGATACGTCTACAGGAATGGCCGCCTGAAATATGGCACAAGATATTTTGATCAGGTGATTATTATAAGAACAGGTGATTATTTATAGCAGGTCTAATTTGGTAACCTGGAATAGGGAAGGATACGTTCGCTACATTGTTAGCGCATATAAGTTAAATCATTTATAAATTGTCGATTGGACATGGCTACACCAGTAAAAGAGTACATTGAATAAAGTTTAATGAAAATATAAAGTCAGTAAATGAGGAATTAAATTTAGGATTAGCTGAAAACAGAGTAATGGAAGCACAAAGGGTCCTACTGTTAAGAACAAGACTTACATTAGCTAGCAGGCACACCAGTGACTGCATCTGGTTTCTTGCTAATGAGTCTCCAACAAAAGCCAAAGTCTTACCACGTAAAAGTTCCAAGAATTGCATAGCATCAAATAGTGGCAGCTCACAATCATCTGGCTTCCATCTCCAGTTTATAAAATCACGATCCCGTCTTCCAAATTTCATGCAATTTTGTCGATCATCGATCGCGCAATTTGTCTCATTTGTATAGTATGGTCCATTTGGATATGATACCCATTTTCCCAAAAAGATGTTGCATGTTTTCTGCTTTATCCCTACTTTTTCTGAATGATTAATGCTAGTAATTCCAACAGACTGCAGTTGGGTGATTGCCTCATGTTTTTGCTGGTCTAAAGGGACTGATTTATTGAGGGTTGTTTCAAGATTTTGCAGCAAAGAATCAGTGGTAGTATTATATGAAGAGAAAGTGATTTTGACTAGGAGTACTAATGTTAAGATTGGTAATACAACTTTTCTAAAGCTTTCCAACAGCATATGCAAGTTCTTCCAATGGAGAACCTCTGCTCCACTACTCTTCATCTGCAAATAACGTTTTCGAGATCAAAATTTTGTGAGCAATTTATATACTAGCTAGTAGTAGGAAAATCAATCATAGAAAAAACTACTTTTACTGTATATGTTTGGTATTATGGGCTAAATGATTAATTATCTTGGTGGAATCTTTCAAACATGACTAATATTCTGGTTTTTAAATCTAATAAGCAGCATATCATACATGAAGCAAAGTCGCTTATTATAAAAAGGAAATAGGAAAATAAACGTTACCTTATATGGTTCAACAAACAACGAAAATTATTACTAAATCCCTTGAAAGTTGAAGAGTAAAATATTGTCAAACATTAAAGAATAAGTAGTATATATGTACAATATCGCAAACCAACACTTCAAGCTAGACAGATATTTTTGCCACTAAGATTTATCTAAATGTATTAAGTACTGCATTTCTGCAACAGTCTGTTTTCACGGCTTGAATCCGTGACCTTCTGGTCACAAAGTAACTGTCATGTGGCTAGTATAGGAGGTCATGAGTTCGAGACGTGAAAACAGCCTCTTGCAGAAATACAAAATAAGGTTGCGTACAATGGACTCTTATGGTTCGACCCTTCCCCAAACTCCACGCATAACAAGAGTTTAGTGCATCAGACTACTTTTTTTTGTTGAAGTACTGTCGTAGATACATAGTACATTCCATATCTTATGTAAACATAGCTGACTAATCAATCGATCGTCCTATGTTCACATGAGAACTCTTACTATCATTAATAAAAGTGATTGAAAAACTTAATTCACGCTGTTGGTGTTGGATAGTAAGAGTTACTCCCTTTTAATTAATTGGACAATGATTATGTTATCCATTTTGAATAACTTGCAGAGGAAAAAGGTGAAAGAGTTTGTTGGAGACTTAAAACATGGCGTAGCTTGGTGACAATTAGCTGAATGATGAGGACTTTGCATTGCTTTTATTTCCTTCTTATCTATGCACCATTTTTGCCTTTTTAGTACACAGTTTCACGTGTGATCCGCCTTTGATAAAAATAGTTTCCATGAATTTCAAATTTCAAACTTTTATTTACTCTTCTCATACATTGACCAACCACTTGAAATGAACATACTAATAAAAATTGACTGAATCAATGAACACGTCATGGCCCAACTCAGTTGAAGTATACTTCGGCAATTTGGATGGAAAAAATGTGTTTTAGTCTAACTTGTCCGTCTTTATTTTCGTAACAAAGAGAAATCAAAATTTCATAAACTAACTTAAAATGAATAAGTAAGAGTTAGAAATTTGTGTTTTTTTCAATTCAATTAGTTTTGACTATGATTTATGAACAACCTTGATATTCTCTTGCAGAGTGGACAAAAATACCAATTGAGTGGATTTAGCAATCTCTGGATATAGTATAGTTCTTGAATCATGAGATAGAAGATGAATTTCTTTTTCTTGTCCGTGAGTTTCTAGACAAATTGTATGACAAGACACATAGATGATAGATCAAACTAATAATTGACTATTTCACATATTTAATTTAAAAATAAGAAAAATCAACTAGGTAACAGAGCTTTTAAAAAATGAAAAAAATTCTAGATTTGAATTTGCAACACTGCAATTCGAGTTTTAGGCTCATGGCGACTTGCCTTTCCTTGGAGGGACCTGCTCCTATATCAAGATGACATTAGATTAATTAAATTGTGGCATTTTGCTGGCTAAAATTTCCAAGCTATCTCCTACCCAAACTTGTAATGGATCATCAGTACATGTCGGTTGTGCTAGTAAAATCAGTGTCCAAAAAAACAGAGAAGCAAAGAAATATTAGTTCAATCAACGAAATGTAAAATAATTCCGAGTCTAGAAGTGTCCTTAAGGAATTTAATGCCCTTATTGTTGTCCAGGGTTTTGGATTAAATCTTGCCAAGATAGAACGAAATAATTATACTTTGATAGCGACACTACAAATCACAGAACTTCAGCGAACTCAACAAATGGAGCAAATCACACTTGATACTTATGTGTTATTTAGATGACGCAACAAATGTAGAAAAGGGAGGAGAAATTTTCAGATTTTTCTGTGTATGAAAAATGAGGCCAAGCCTCTAAATTGATAGACAAAGAAAAGGTAAGATGAAAAGGTGTCATCCAAAATGTGCCTCTTTCATTTTCCATTCACACTCGTTAGAAAAATCCCAACAGGTGTCATTTATCAAGTTTTAGATTCATTTCTCTAATGATCATATTTTAATTGCGTTTTGAACGAATTGAAAGATTTGTCTTCTACTTCCCTGAACTGGGAACCAACCTATCGACTATAGAGTCCTCAAAAGAATAAATGATCACTAGAAACAAAAATACATAAAAAATCAAAGTACAATAATGTATAGTTTAGCTCTCTTATTGAAGCTTTTCAGCTAGGGATCTGGTGCCTTCCATCTTGAACATATGCAACAAAAAATCAGCCCAAGAATCAATAGGACCAGGCAAGCACCAATGAACACAGTCATTTACCACATTTTCATTTGGCCAATGCCCATATTTACTTGGGTGACCATCTGGTCTCAACAACATTGCTTGTGTTGTATCCATCAATCTGAATCTCTTCCCCTTCATCTTCCCTTCCTTCTTTGCAATCTTAAACTCTTCGACTTGGATCCTATATTGCTCCAAGCTTTGACCTTCCGACGCGGTCACATTACTTCTGAATGGCCTTGTCTTTACACAATCCCCTCCCTTATTCCAGTCCCCACCTTCATAATGAGAAGGTGCAAAAGTTCTAAGAATCACTACACCCTTAAAATTTGCTACGTCGTTGATAGCTTTAAGAGCAGTTCTGAATGCCCTTTGGTAGGCATAGTTATGTGGGAGTTCAGTAACATTTGGCAGTCCACAGTACCTGCAGCCGACTCGTTGGTTGTTTTCGTAGTAGACACTGCACCGGGCAAACCAGTGGCCGGCATTTAAGATGATGTAGTCATATCCATCAATTAGGGTGGTCCATTTCTCATCTGCTTCATCTAGGTAAAGGTTGTAGAGTCCAGTATGGCATGGACCATCTGCATCTATTTCTTTTGTTGAAACCAAAAATGGTGACCAATTCATTGCTAAGGTGAAGTTGTAAGTTGTGTATTTGTACTTTTTGAAAGACTGATCTGGATTGTCAGAAATATCAATAGGATATTCCACCTAAAAACACAACAAAGAAGGAAACGAAGATCAATTTTTTTATTACTAGTATGATTTTGTCTTTAGATTAGTTTCGCGTTAACTATGGCACATGTATTAGAGCGGTGTTTATCAAAGCATCAGATTGTCCCGAGCAATTCCGTGCTTACGTTATAGAGTTGTATCTAAAACAAAAAAAGAAGTAAATTGATTAATGTAAGAACCATATGTCATGCATGGTTGTTAATGATTTAGTCAAACAAATCTCTAGAACGGCCGAATTATCTTTTTATGTCTTGACATTTCTAAGCTAGCGTTTGGCCATAGATTCTCAAATTTGTTTTGAAAAATCTGATTTGGGTGAAGTTTGGTTTGAAGACGAAAATTTGTTTGGACATCAGTTTTCAAATCATATTTTCCAAATTTATTTTGGAAAAACATGAAACATAACTTATACCCACAAATTCTAAAAACTATTACAAATAACCAACAATATCATTATCAATAACATTCATTATATTATCGCAAACCATAGTCTTGAACATAAATAAATTTGATACAAAATTATCATTTTTATAAGGGAAAAAGGTCAGATTTGTCTTTATACTTTAATATGTAATCAACCTCTTTTAAAGCATAAAATTGTATTTTTTTTAAGATAATAAGAATTTAGAATAAAAAGAAATATTAACAAAAGAAGGTAAGGTGTGGGTTTAATTATGTGGCAATTTTTTATTGTGGGGTCCTTTGCCACGATGGACAACCGATAGGGTTGGGACTGTTTTTGTCTACTTTCTTAACGGTAGGGACTTTTTTGAACCGATAGTAGAATTAGGTATAAACGTGGACAATTCATTAAGTATGGGGACAAATCTGACCCTTTTCCCTTTTTATAATGAACTACATGATACACTATCAGATGACCGACAAGACGAAGCAACATTATTACAAAATAATAAATTGTGGGCTCTTTTATAAAATACAAAAGTTTGGGACAACTTTTAAAAAATCTAATAGTGATATTTTTTGGGACTTGAAATTTTGCCAAAATGCAAGAGAAATCTATGCCAAACGGGTCCTAAGAAGCAAGTTATGGCACCACTATATTGCGCAGACTTTCCAAAACAGCTGTCGTATCCATGTCAGATCCTCCGAATATACACTATTTTTGAAGAATCCGACACGCCCATCAATATTTTCGGAGTGTCCGAAGCAAAATAGTGACCCGTTCTGTAATAATTCTCCACGAAACATTGTTTTAAGATATATCTACTCTAAGGGAAAAGCTCTTTGGATCTAGCTAAATAGTCGTATTATAATATTATTGGGAACACAAGAGACTTTCTGAGGATTAAGAAGCAATATGACAAATTTTAAGTTGGCCCCCAAAATGTTCCTCCTATTATCTGCTTTTCTCTTCTTGTATATACTTTGTTATTTTAATATTTTGAGGGATGATTAATAATGAAATGAGAAAAAACTTTTTTGGACTAGATGAAATCATTTCCAAATGACAATGACATAATTATTATAAATTTTAATTTGACAGTGGTTTGTGAGTTGTGACTAGACTGGCATCTCCGTTGAGCAGTTGCATGTGCGACGACGTCGTACTCTTTCATATCACACTTTATACTCACGATACTCCAAAGCCCTCTATGCTCCCTTCCATCGAAAAATCGTCAGTGAGTGTAAAACTTTACATTTCCAGTCCTTCATCTTACGGTTAATGGCCATCCGTTAATCCTATAGGTTTTTGTCTCAATTTATATGTCATATTTTATTTTTAACTTTTTAGTTTTATCATATAAATATTTGTGTTTTGTTTTAAATCACAAAGTTAATTTTTTTTATTCCTTTTAAAGTAATTCAGCACAGATCAGCAAGTACCGTCTTTGCAAATGGAAGAAAATAAAAACTTGAGAAAAATTAATAAAAATTTCAGAGAAGAGAAAGGTACCCGGCCCAAGAGGCAAATCAAGGACTGCATTTGGTTTCTTCCAACTGAGTCACCGACAATTGCCAAAGACTTGTTTCTAACCATATCTAAAAACTGAAACGGGTTGAAAATGGGGAGCTCACAATCATTAGGCTTCCACCTCCACTTCAAGTAATCACTATCAGGTCTACCATACTTCATACAATTTTGGTGCTCATGGATTTCAGAACAGGTCACATTCGTATAATATGGAGCATCCGGATTCCAAACCCATTCTCCACTGAAAATATCGCATGTTTCTGGCTCTTTAATCTTTATCTTCTGCTCCTCAGCATGGTATGTGGGTGAAATTTCAGATGGATGTTGGGTTACTAACTCTGCTGGGTACCAATTAAAGGGGTGGTACAGAGGGATAAGACCCAGAACTGTAACTGCTAAAACTATAATAAGTATAAATATTCTTGGAGTTCTTTGAGCTGAAGTGGAGTATTTTCCAAAGGGAAGCTCCATTTATTCAATGGAGGGTTGAAAAGGAAATTAGAGGTGGGAGAAAGGAGCAAAGAGGTAAGATGTTAAAAATACATGGTGCATGTAGTTAAAGGAGGACCAGCTTTTACATGTATGCTGACTCTGTGAATGTGTGCTAATCACATTATAATCCTAATTTTTCTTGGTACCAAGTACTATTCCCCCGTATTTAGTAACTATGGAGTGTGTTATAATTCAACCTTCGTCAGAAAAAAGTTCAAATTTATCTCTAAACTTTCCAGTATTAGTCATTCGTATCCTCCGTTAAATAATTAAACATATTAATCCAAAAGTTGCCTAGAACTACTCATTTGTTATAAATGACTTTGAGCTCTGTGTCGCGAAGCTTCTGTGGTGGTACAGTATACAATGCTGTTGGTATTATAACTGAGAATTTGGAATCTTGTCGGCAGGAGTCACAAATGGGCAGGGCGGGACGGGTCAGATATAGTTCGGGTCGAAACGGGTAATGAACAATAGATAAATTATTCGACCCGGCACATATTAATACTTATAAGAACCGACGGATAATATGGGTAACCATATTACCATAACTTCTTGCATATGATCACTTTGGGAGAATTCTTAGGACCTGTTTGGCCATAGATTTTGCTAAAATAAACTTGAGTTTTATTTGGCAAACACATGTTTGGCCATAAATTTTATCTATAGTTTGGCAAAATCCCAAGTCCCAAATCCCAAATCTCAAAACCAGCTCAATAGCTGATTTTGGGCCAAATCCCTCATAATACACATGTCTTTCCAAAATAAATTTGGGAAATATGTTTTGAAAACGTATGTCCAAACACATTTCATCTTCAAGCCAAACTTCACCCGAAACAGATTTTTCAAAACAAATTTGAAAATCTATGACCAAGCGCTAGCTTAGTCTCCCTAACTTGAGGAACCTTCAATTTGAGACTTTACAAATATAAAAGTTAGACCCATTGGTTATAATATGGTTCTTATCCATATTTGACCCAGTTTTAAATAGTTCATTATTCAATTTAGTTTTTAGTAAATTATATAGGTGGTTAACTATTTTCTTTTAACCATTTTTTCACCCTGCTTATCGGTGTGTTGGGTGGCTCATATTACATTTATACCACTAGTGTTCTAAAACAATTAATTTGGCAATACTTGTGGTGGCTGATTAGATGTCTCCAGTAGAAAGTTTACGATTAAAGTGAACCAAACACTGAAATTTGATTTCATAGTGCAGTCACCTGCATTAGGTAGGGGTAAGGTGTGCATACAGACTATTCTCTCAGACTTCACATGTTGGGATCAAACTAGATTTGTTATTATTGTAGTGCAGACCCGATATATTAGGATCAAACTGGGTTTGTTGTTGTTATTGTAGTGCAGTCAGCAGTATTCTGAAATTCCATTTACAATCTTCCACCATACCAAAAACACATATGAGCGGGTAATGTTAATTAGCCACGGATAACATTTCTTAATTAGCTTTTCCCAAAGAAGTCAATAACTTAACTTAGTCATATCCAGTGGCGAAGCCAGGAAATTCAATAAGGGTGTTTAAACTTTTATCATTGGAATATGTAAAGGTGTTCAAAGTTTATTTTTAATCACTAACAAGTAATAATTTACTTTATACCGAGTATAATTTTCTGGCGAAGGGTGATCAGTTGACCACCCTTGAAGGAATGTAGCTTCGCCCCTGGTCATATCTTATAAAAGCCAGCCTCGTGCACAAAAGATCCCACGCTCACGCAGGATATGAAAAAGGATTTGGAGGACACCGCTAAACGTCAATCCACATATCCTCTCTTTTCAGAAATATTCTTTTCCCGTAAGCTGTGGGACTATGGCCTTGGCAAACTGGAATCATACTTGCAGGAGTGGAGTCTTGATCAAGTTGTTCAATAGCTGCCAGCAACCATATATACTCTTTAGTCTATGGGGAGAAATATCATTAGCTCTATAAAATGCAACAAGGCTTTTCTTTTTTCACTTTTCTAACAGTGCTATGGTTACATCTTCACATCAACCATAACTATCCAAGAAACAGAGTTCCTCTTTAAATCACAACAACAATCCTAGAATAAATTGAACAAATAAAAAATCAGAGTACATTGTATTGTTTAGCTCTCTCATTGAAGCTTTTCCTCTAGGGATCTGCTGCCCTCCATCTTGATCATATGAAACAAGAAATCGGCCCAAGAATCAATAGGACCGGGCAAGCACCAATGAACACAGTCATTGTACAATACCACATTCGCATTTGGCCAATGCCCATATTTACTTGGATGACCATCTGGTCTCAATAACATTGCTTGTGTTGTGTCCATCAATCTGAATCTCTTCCCCTTCGTCTTCCCTTCTTTCTCTGCAGCCCTAAACTCTTCAACTTGGATCTGGTATTGCTCCAAAGTTTGACCTTCCAACGCAGTCTCATTACTTCTGAACGGCCTTGTCCTTACACAATCCCCTCCACTATTCCAATCCCCACCTTCAAAATGAGAAGGTGCAAAAGTCCTAAGAATTGCTACACCCTTAAAATTTTCTAAGTCATTGATGGCTTTAAGAGCAGTCCGGAATGCCCTTTGGTAGGCATAGTTAAGTGGTAGTGCAGTCACATTTGGCAGTCCACAGTACCTGCAGCCAACTCGTTGGTTGTTCTCGTAGTAGACGCTAATCCGAGCAAACCAGTGGCCGGCGTTTAAGATGACATAGTCGTATCCTTCAATTTCGTTGGTCCATTTTTCGTCTGCTTCATCAAGGTAAAGGTTGAAGACTCCAGTATGGCTTGGACCATCTGCATCTGCTTCTTTAGTTGACACCAAAAATGGTGACCAATATGTTGCTAATGTAAAGTTGTAAGTTTTGTATCTTAACTTTTTGAAAGCTTGATCTGGATTATCAGATATATCCTCAGGATATTCCACCTAAAAGAAAGAAAAGAAGATCAAAATTTGTATTACTTCGTTGATCATTCTCATTTTGATTTGTTTTTAGATTAGCTTAATACTAATTATGGCACTTGCAGTAGAATGTGAGGTGTTTAACAAGAATCAAGTTGTTCCTAAAATATTCTCGGGTTTGCTATAAGGAGTAGTAATAAATTAATTAACTAATATAAGAGTCATGGTCATAGTTGTTAATGATATAGTCAAACAAATCTCTAGAAGGGCACAACTATCTTACATTTCTAAGAAGCAAGTTATGATCCCGCGTTACCCGGCTTGAATTCTCTAATAATTTGTCACCATACATTATCTTAAGATATACTTTAATGGGAAAAGCTCTTTGCATCTCAGTCTCTGCTCTTCTTTTCTTGTAACCTTTTTTATCTTTCGATGGAGAATGAGTTAAAGAATGAGAAAGAAACTTTATTAGACTAGGTGCCCGTTTGGACATAAAATATGGAAGATTTTTTCAAAAAAATTTCTCTTTTTTTCGAAATCGGTGTTTGTTCATAAAATTTTCAATTTTCAATTGAAGATGCATTTTGAAAATTTTCGAAAATTTAAGAAACCGCAAAAAGAAAAACTGTTTTTCAAAATTTTCACTCAAATCACTCACAAAACTTCGAAAACAACCCAAACTGAAATTTATGTCCAAACAACTCTAAATATCAAATACCATTTTCACTTGAAAAAAATGTTCACCGTGTTTTCGAATTTTACAATTCTTATGTCCAAACGCCTACCTACGAACCAACTTTCAAAATGAGAGTGACTATATTATTAACAATTTCGTTTTTACCACAGAAAAAAAGGTAGAAAAATTCAAAAACATAGTTTCCATAATTTGTACGAGTTAAATGGTTAATATATTCTAATTTGATGATATGGTTTATGACTAGATTAGCATCCACTTTGAAGATGTGATTAACACTCACGAGATTGTGATTACTCCAAGGCTCCCTTATGCTCCTTTCCCTTCCAAAATTTATCAATGAGTACAAATCTTTACATTTCCAGTCTGCCATTTTACTTTTAATAATCATTTTCCCATTAATCCTATATTCCATTTTACTACCTTTTACAACTTCATTCTGGAAAAAAAAAATACGCGCGTTGACCCATCAATGGCGTCTTTCTAGCCTTAGATAGACAAATCTTCAATTAATCCTAAATTATGAACTCAATAATAAGCTAAGTACATCCTAGTTACTCATCTAAGCTAGAAGCAGTAATTCACCGCAGATCAGCAAGTACATCTATGCAAATGGAAGTAAAAATAAGAAAAAGTTTAAGCAAAATTAAGATGAATTGCAGAGTAGAAAATGGTACCCGGCCCAAGAGGCAAATCAAGGACTGCATTTGATTTCTTCCAACTGAATCACCAACAAGTGCCAAAGACTTGTTTCTAACCATATCTAAAAACTGAAAGGGGTTGAAAATGGGGAGCTCACAACCATTAGGCTTCCACCTCCACTTCAAGTAATCTGAATCCGGTCTACCATACTTCATACAATTTTGATGCTCATGGATCGCAAAACAAGTCATATTCGTATAATATGGAGCATCCGGATTCCAAACCCATTCTCCACTGAAAATATCGCATGTTTCTGGCTCTTTAATCTTTATCTTCTGCTCCTCAGCATGGTATGTGGGTGAAATTTCAGATGGATATTGGGTTACTAAATCAGCTGGGTACCAATTAAATGGGTGATAAAGAGGAATAAGACCCAGAACTATAACTGCTAAAACTAAAAGTATGAATATTCTTGGGGTTCTTTGAGTTGAAGTGGAGTATTTCCCAAAGGGAAGCTCCATTTTTGGGAGCTTTCTTCAATGGAGGATTGAAAAGGCAAGTAGTTAGTGATGGGAGAAAGGAGGAAAACTATGTAGTGGATGTAATGAAAGGGGGACCAGTTGGCACATGTATGTTGACTCTCCAAACGTGTTAGTCATATATTTTAAGCTTAGTTTTTCTTGGTGCTAAGTACTAATTCCCCCTTAGTTAGCAGCTATGTTTTGGATCTTAACCACTGCAGATCCATGATTTAAAAACCAATAAGTACAGTTTAATAATAGCGCACTGAAGTAATAATCCAATCTTCATTCATGAGGGGTCTTATTCTTTAATTTATTGCTTTGAGTGAATATTAACTGTTAGTATTTGTAAATTGTGGTTCGTTTAGGTTAGGGGTGAATGGTTCGACTCGATCGCTTATTTTGTATAATACCAATATTTTAGTTATTCTATTATATATAATTAAAAATTATATTTTTCGAAACCGTCCTAATCATGTCGGTTTATTTTCGGTATCAGTATATTTCGATTAATTTTTGATAATATTTTAATTATCATGTAAAAGTCACTAGTAAAAGTAGTATGCAATAAATAAGTACTTTTATAAGACTAAGCAAAATTCTCTAGACACTTTACAGTTTGAAAAATGATGAATTAACATAATATGAAAGGTGGTTAGAGTATAGATGCATCAATTGTTTTACAACAGTGTAAATAGAACTAAGCAAATACAAAAAAAATATAAATCACACAAGTGAAAAGATATTAGCCAAGTTGGGATTCAAAAATAAAGTCTATAAAAGATTATATATTCAAAAAGATAAATCTAAATCATAAGAACGAAAACCTATTCGATACATTGTAGTTTGCTATTCTTAATTGCTACAATGTCTTGTGTCTTGCTAGTGAATATGCTGGAAATAATTTACTTTCAATATGAGTAACATAGCAAACCAGACCGACCAAAAAAACTGATACTTTTTGGTTTGGTTTGGTTTTGGTTTTGAATTTTAAAAATTGGTCAAATTTAGTTTGGTTTTGGTTAATAAAAAAATAATCGAACCAAACCGACTATAGGAGTAGCTATTTCAAATTTATTATTACACCTATATATATGTATATTTTTATACAAAGTTTCAAAAAAATTATGGTGAATGTTAATGGTTTGCACTTTTAGTACAATTCTTTACCTTTATATTTTTAGTTTGATTGGTAGTTTTCTTTTGTCAAGTGTAAGAATCCATTTCATGTTAAAAAAAATATTTTTAATTGAGTGCTTAAATTATTCATCACAATTCGATTCAATTATCATCAATATATTTTAGTAAACAATAGATTTCTCAAAGGGCAATTGATTTGATAGTGTCACGTTGAAGTTGTGGTCGCCGAAATATGTGTTTGGTAGTGTATGTCTTATATTTAAGAAAAAATCGACAAATAACCGAAAAAACTGAAAAACCGACATAAACCGAATCGAGAACAACCAACTTAATTGGTTTGGTTTGGTTCTAATATTTGAAAAACCGACTTATTTGGTTTGGTTTTTTTTTAGGGAAAAATTGATCCAAACCGAACCATGGACACCCCTACATAGCAGGTTTGGAAATTAGGAATTTGAATTTACTTGTTGGTTTGTAATTGTTACATAATTTCAAGCCCCCAAAAAAACTAGTGCTCTATTATTTTTTAACGTAATATATAGATATGTTTTTTACATAGTAAATTTATTTGGTACGGTTTGATATTTTTATGGATTATTTTCATAAAATAAATAGTATATCCTAAATATCGAATTATAAATTTATATAAAAACCTACAATTTTATTAAATAAAATCTAAAATATATTTTGTACAATACGATTGATCAATTTAATCAATTTTTAAATATTTATTGACGCTCCTAACTTACGTGTTACATAATCAACTATAGACCTTTATCAGAACAATTCACATACTTTCGATCCATATTACATTAGTCAAATGACCAAATATAATAATGGAAAAAAGTTTAAAACAGTAAAGAGTTCCTTAAAATGATTGTTAGCTGTATCTTGAAGCTTCCGCGTATATGTGAAATTAAGGAGAGAATGAGAGGAAGTACTCGTACGTCACGTCCTTTTATAATTTAATTTTTTATATATAAATAATAAATTTTTTACACATAAAAATAAATCTCTTACGTATATAAAAAGAGATAAGCATAAATTTAAAAATAATTTATAAAGATCAAAAAACCAATTGACCCGGGGAAAGGTGGTGCTACAAAATTCAATAGTATCGGTATTAGTGTCGGTGGATTGGGTGGCTAATATATACCACTAGTGCTCTGAAATATTAATTTGGCATAACGTGCGGTGGCTGATTAGTTGTCTCCAGTAGACAGATAATTAAGGACACGTTTTTGTATTATTATATTATTTTTCCCATAAAACATGGGGAAAAAAGAAGAAGTTAAAAAGACAGTAATTTTCAATGTTGCTATTGATAGGACTACTTAAATATACATAATTCTGACACTACTTGATTACTCAAAAATTAATTGTAGAAAGATGGTAGATCAATTGTTATATGTGGTTAGTAAATTACTGAATTAGTTCTTCGAAATTCATCTCCTATTAGTAATTTTAGATAAGAATATAGAGGTGTGATCGATATAATCTCCAGTAATTGGCTTTGCCACAAATGGAGTACTAAGTTGTACGAATATGGACTTCCTATCATCCTAGCATGTAATTTTCTTGGTCACATTTTACCAAAAGACATCCTGCCCCATTTGGGTTTCCTAATGAACCTTTATTTATTAATTAATAGGCAAAGCTGTGTTGCATACCAGGACAATAAATAGTGTAGGTATGATCAACTCAAATTAATAATAGGGTTTTACTTGTTAAGGCCTACAAGACAAGTTTCTCTCTCTTTTTCGTTTTCTTTTTCTGGGATAAACTGAAATTATATTGTTAACGCACGCTAAGTCCTCATTTGTTTTTCTAAGATTAAAATGTCTGAATCTGAATATCAAGATGTGTATTAAGATTAAGACATATGAATCTGAATATACATATGAATGTCAAGATGTGTATTAAAATATGAATACTAAATGATTAAGACTGTTTGATTTTTAACATCTGAATGTATAAAATTTATGTTTATTTGAAAATTAATAAACATAAATTCAAATAAAGTACTATTAATCTAATATTCCATCACTAAAATATATAGCTTTTAAAATATGATAGTTGCTGGTGGTGATGGCTAACGGTAGTGCTCGTGAATACCGACTAAAACCGGTGGTTGGTGGTAGATTTGGTTGATGGTGGTAGTTTAGTAGTAGCTAGTGGTGATTGGTAGTGATATCTATTATGACTGAGGATGGTGGTGATGGATGGTGAAAGTTAATAATGGTGGGTGAGGGTGGTGGTAGTTATGATTGAGGAAGATGGTGATGGGTGGTGGTAGTTTATAATAATGGGCAAAGCCAGCTATGGTTGTTGATGATGATGGGGTGGTTAGCTGTGGTAGTTGAGGTGGATGAGTGTTGGTTGTCGTTGAGAATGATGGTGGTGGGAGTGGTAGGGATGGTGGGTGGTGGTAGTCGACAATGGTGGCGGCTATGATGGAGAATGGCGATGGTGGTGGTGGCTGGCATGGTGGTTGTTGATAATGGTAGGCGATGACATCAATTAATAATGAATATGGATGATAGCATCTTAATGAAATTAAGTCTCTATTATGGATCTTAATCATACAGATCTATTCAGACCCATTAATTGGTTGTGAAATAAAAAAAAACATACTTCATGATTAAGATATGAATAATTAAAATTCAGACTTAAAAAACAAATGCGCTTAATATCTAAGATCTAAGTAATAAAGATTCAGATCTCCATTAAGTGCAAACAAATGAGACCTAATTCTTTTTTTATTTATTTATAGGAAAGAGGTCTTATTATTTAAAAACTAAGTATTGATAAGGTCTTTACAAGCCATACCGGCACTACCAGGGATGCTTAACATAGCATCAATATTACCAAGTGCTACTAAGTTGCTACAAACATCAAGAGAGATAGTTCTAATTATTACAACACCATTTTCATCCCCCAGCATCCTAGACTCGACGAAGATGGGTGGCTTATCATAACACACAAGATTATTTATGGCGGGTTGACGGGCACCTTCCTTAGCCAAAAGATGAGCTGTTGAATTGCCTTCTTTGCAACTATGTCTGAGGGTTACTTGTCCCAACTTGCTCATTAGTCATCTGCAGTTAAAAATGATATTATGATGGATCCTTTATTTAGGAAGTGTATGATTTCTGTGGAATCAGTTTCCACTTCTAATGGTGTAAGTTGGTGATTAGCTGCGTAGATTAATCCCTGGTGAAGGGCTAAAAGTTCTGCATGGGTTGGTGAATCTGCTTGGACAGATTTCATGAACCCTAGCTTCTATTTTGTATTTGCATCCCTGATTAATCCTCTTATACCTGGAAAAGAGTTAGTGCTACTAAAAGCACCATCAGTATTAAGTTTGTACCATCCTCTAGAGGGGAATGCATGGAGGGAGATATGAATAGGAATTTTCCTAGATGAGTTTGTAACTTTTTCCGAAAGAAGTTTATATTCTAAGGCATGATGGGATATTAAGGAGGGTGGGAGGAAATGGTTTGTGTTATTAATGTTGTTGTTATTCCTAGTGAGCCAAAGATTCCAAATAATGAAGGGAAATAGATCAAACCAATTTGTAAAGTTAAGACGGGTCTTGAGCCGGCTACTGATATGGGGGTTCCAATTTTTAAAGGAGTCTAGCCAGTGCTCATTATTGGAATTAATGACGAGAGGAGTATTAGTATTTAAAAACGAGTGCCAAATTTTTGTTGTTGTAGGACAATGGAGGATAATATGCTCGATGTCTTTTTGTTGTGTGCGACAACACATACACATTGAGTCAATATTCATACCAATGTGTTGAAGGTATTTTTTAGTTGGAACCCGCTCATGATAACAAAGCCAAATGAAGATTTTTATTTTGTTAGGGCAGTTAAGAGCTCATATCCAATCAAAGTTTTTTGCCGTAGAGGTATTGATATGGTCATCAAGAAGGTTATAACATGATTTGTTAGTAAAGATGCCACTGTGAAGTTTTTTCCAATAGATCCTATCTTGGAGGTTACTATGGGTAAGAATTAAGGAGTTGATTCTATTAGCAATTGAAATAAGGATGTTGAAAGATATTGTGTCAAAATTCCAAGAGTTATTGTGAAAGAGAGTTCTTGGAGTGAGGAGCATGTCGCTTTTATTTAAGGGACCTATGAGGAGTTGACGAAGTGGTGGACAATTTGGGATCCAACTATAGTTCCAAATGTCTATGTGTGAGTTGGGCCCAATAGACCATGCTATTCCTTTTGAGCAAACCTCCCAACCAATTTGGAGGCACTTCCAAATGAAGAAGGAATTTTTAGTGGTGTTGTGGATATATTTAGAGATGAGGAGGTTTGCCCAAGGGGAAGTGGGGAAAGTTAAAAGTCTCCAAGAAAGACTTGCAAGGAGAGTTTTATTTTTAGAATGAGCTTTTTTGATGCCTAGCCTCCCCAAGGATTTCTCTCTGGTAACAGTATTCTAATTCAAAAGGTGTAACTTTTTCTTTTTGTCAGTAGTTCCCCAGATAATTTTTTTAATGATTTTATCAATGTGGAGAATAATCTTACTAGGTAGCATGGTAAATTGCGTGATATAATTAGGAATACTAGCTAGGCAGGATTTTGCAAGGGTTGTGCATCCCGCAATATTTAGAAAGTTAATTTTCCAGCTGGCTAATTTGTTCTTTAAGCTATCAAGAATGTAGTAAAAGTCCCTATTAACGGGGCGCCTATTATGAATAGAGAATCCCAGGTATTATCCAAAAGTTGTAGTACTTTTTATGCCTAGGTAGTTTGATACGAAGGTAATATCATCTTTGGAGCAGTTGGTTGAGTAGTATATTCTTGATTTTGTAGAGTTAATATTTTGCCCTGAAATTTTACAGAAATTACTAAGGCAAGTGAGGATGGTGTGACAGTTTGCCTTAGTAACTTTTCCCATTAAGATAAGATCATCAGCAAAAAAAAGGTGTGATAGAGGAGGACATTTAGGAGATATTGTAGGGTCCCAAAGGTGAGTATCAACTAAGTCATTAATGTAGCGTGCAAGCATTTTCATGCACAGAATGAAGATATATGGAGACATAGGATCCCTTTGACGAATACCCTTGTCACACCTCCTTTTTTACCCGTATGGGTAATAAGGGAGTTTTTCTAATTAAAGTGACATTACTCGATTTTTGGGATTTATGTTATTCAGAGTCGCCACCCAAATTTTTTACGGTGTTCCGGGACACCATTTATTTATTAAAATCCCAAAACCGAGGAATTTTGACTCCGTTAAATTGTCTGCGAACCAAAAATCCGGGTAAGGAATTCTGTTCACCCGGGAGAAGGTGTTAGGCATTCCCGAGTTCCGTGGTTCTAGCACGGTCGCTTAATGATTAGACTTGGCTTAAATTGTTTAATTACTGCTTTTATACATATGTGCATTTTTTATATTCTTTACCGCTTTTATTATTCTTTTGTATTCAAAGAGCTCTTTTGATACGGGTCACGTATGGGTAAACCCGTTGAGATTGAAATGTGTCAAAATCATGTCACGCGGACGTGTACATAATTATTGACACTAAATTCAATTAAAGAAGTAACTAAAGTTGCGCAAGCGCGTATTTTTATTTTGTTGTCAAAAAGAAACCGAAATCACGTCACGTGGGCGTGTACGTAATTCCGATAATTTTTAGAAATTCGTTACTAAAAGTGTCTCTACAAGTGTTCATTTTTACATTTATTTGTGTCACGCAAACATGTACACAATTTTTAAGGAAAAGTATTCATTATTATAAATGTTTTTTTTTTATTCAAAGTTACGCGAACATATACTTTGATTATTAAATTCTAAGTATAGTACCTTAAATTTATTTGAAAATCTGCGCTTAAATTATGTCACGCGTACGTGTACACAATTGGTCACGCTTAATTATTTAAGAAACATTTAGCCAAAGTCACGCGAACGCGTATATTGGTTTTATTCTAAAAATCGTAATTGTGTCACGCGAACGTATACATAATCACGATAAAACATGAGAACTATTAATTACTCATAGGCTTTGGCTTTTCCCAACTCCCATGACCCAGATCCATTTCACTAATCTTGGCCAATATTTTTACAGACCACTAATTGAAACCAACAGTAAATTATCCCTCTCTTAATTAAACTTAATTAACAATAGGCAAATTAAGTAAACACGCGCGCATCACACTTCATTCCAACAAAATTAATACTGAAGATCGAAGGTAAAGATTAGAGTAAAAATGGACCTCTGAAACCAAAGAAACAAAAACTAAATACAAACTAGTCAATTAAAGACAAGAGAATATCAGTGGGGGGAAAAAATGCCAAACATATCACTGCATAAGTAGTAAAACAAACGCAAGAGAAATCAACAAATAAATTCAACATCCATGAAACAAGATTTAGAAATCAAGGAAAGAATAGAGTTAAAGTGTGACCTTGAATGAATAACAGCTTTAATATATATTGAAATATCAGCGGATGTACAACGAAGAGAGCGACGACGGGAAAGCAAAATGAGAACCTCGAACTGAGAACTCAAACTAAACCTCGAACAAAACTCGGCTCTACGTCGTCAACCCATGAACGATGGAGGAGGATTGGTGACTAAAGCAAAGATCCAGAGGTATTTTAGATCTGGGTTTCATGAAGATAACTTGCTGGCTTTAATGGAGATTTTTAGTGGTTAAAAGCTGAGTTTTAGGACTGTTTCGGACTGATTTTCGCCGCTCTTTTTGGGTTGTTTTGCAGCTGATTTCTACTGCTTCTTACGGTGCCTTTCGTGGCTGTTTTACAGGTGGTTTTAACTGAGTTTTGGAGCTGGAAGGCTATGTATGAAGATGGTTTTTTGGGTGAAGAAACAACAGGTTTCGACTACATTTTTTGGATGGTTTTGGCTGCTTATTGTCACTGATTTTAGAGGGTCATGTGGTTAGTTTTGTCATGAGAAGGAGTCGGTCTTACACGGTTATTGAAATTTAGTGGTTGTGGTGTATCTGTGAGATTTTTTTTTTTTTTTTTTTGGGTTTTGAAGAAATAGCCTGAGTCCAGAGAGAGGTGTTTGTTTAATCTGTGTGTTGAAGATCGGAGCCCGGAAGGAGGGGGGAAGCGGCGCTGCTCTTCTTTTTGGCAAGGAGGGGATCTTCCGTTTTTTCTTGTGGGTAGGGGAAGGTCTTAATTATATAGGGGAGGGGATTAGGGTTGTAGTGTGAGCAATTTGGTTGGGTCTGGGATTTTGGGCCCTGAAATTAGGCCAATTTGAAACAAGGGACAATTTTATTTTTTCAAAAATAGTCGTCTTACTACTAATTAAATTTCGTTTATCAAAACGACCTAATTAATATTTTAACTAATTAAATAAACTAATTGATTAAGCTAATGTATATTTTTTGTGACTTTTATATATTAATCTATCAATTAAAGGGTAATTAATTTCTAAAATGCGAATTAAACCTAAGATTACATGAAATGAAAAATGTTACAATTTTATGATTTTTCTTATGATTTTAAAATATTAAACATGCAAGAAATGCAACTAAATAAAGAAAAGTTCCTAAAATTTATTAAAAGTTATTTTTTTGATTATTTTTAGGAGTAATTTCCACGCTGGACAAAAATTGGGTGTTCACACCCTTACTAGGGTTAAAAAAAATTAGTTTTTTGTCCATTAACTAGGATGGATATTTGACTAGTGGTTATGCAGGACATAATAAGTTTCATAATATTGGGAGGAAATTTGAAATGCTGGAGTGTTAAATAGATAAAGGACCATTCAATTTTATCATAGGCTTTTTCTAGATCAATCTTAATAATCATGTTGCCAATTTTACTCTTTTTTTTAATAGAGTGGATAACTTACTGGATGATTGTGGTGTTATCACTAGCACTACGGTGTTTCATAAAGCTTGATTGGTATGGACTAATGATATTTGTCATGAATGGTCTAATACGGTTGGTAATTATTTTAGTAATAAGCTTGTATAATGTATTACAGAGCCCTATAGGTCAGAAATTCTTAAGGTTATTGGCGTTGGAAATTTTTGGGATGAGGCAGATATAAGTGTTTATTTAGTGGAGCTGGCATAGTATAATCTTTAAAAACTTTGTGACGGCAAGTGATTACTGAGGGACCAACTATGTGCCAATATTTTTGAAAGAAGAAAGGATGGAGGCCATCCGGTACAGGAGCTTTAAAGGGTTTAAATGAAAAAAGCCATTAGTGATTTCTGTATTGGATAGGGGTTTGTCTAGTGAGGATAGATTAAGATTGGAGAAGCTAGTGGAGTTAGTTTTAATAAATTTCCAATATGAAGAAGTTATAGAAGTTTTGAAGAGGTATGGTCCATAATTGCCTGTTGGTTATCGAAACAATTACCCTGATCATCTTTAAAGAAGACAATTTGATTTCTTATCCTACGGCTAGAGGCACTAATATGGAAGAATTTTGTGTTAGCGCCGTCGTTTATCCAAGTAATCCTGGACCTAAGTTTTCAATAGTCTTCCTCTATATGGAGGATGCCATCATATTCTCTTTTTAGGTCTTCTTCTAAGTTTTGAAGGAAGGAGCTAGAGTGGTAACTACATGATGCTTGAATACCACAGAGTATAGCAAGGATAATTTTTTTTAAAAAAGAAATCCTCAAAAGTACTATTTTTCCAATCTAGAATATTTTTTTTTGGAATATGCTTGTGGCAGCGATAATATTATTTGACCAGCTAGTAGTGATAACGTTAATAAAATCCGGATGGTTGCACCAAAAATATTCTAGTCGGAGTGGTCGCTGGCCAATATTAGAATTATGATAGGATAGAGTAAGGAAGAGGGGATTATGGCCCGAGTATGTTTTTGGGAGGTGAGTAACATAAGCATGCCCGAGTATGTTTTTGGGAGGTGAGTAACATAAGCATTCGGAAAAAAATCTAGCCAATAGTCATTAACAAATATTCAATCAAGGCGTTCCATGATCAATCCTTTTGACTTTTTCCTATGATTTGACCACGTAAATTTGCCTCCTTTGTAATCAAGTTCAATTAGATTTCAATGACTAATATATTTTCAAAGTAAAGAAATTCTCCTAGGGTTTACCGGTCTCCCACCAAACTTATCAATGTCCAAAAGAATATCGTTAAAATCACCCCTAACCAACCATGGTCCTTTATAAGTATTAGATATGTGCATAAGATTGTTCCAAATATTATTCCTATTAGTAGTACTAGTACTTGCATAGATAGAACTAAAAAGCCAAGTTTTGTTTGGTAGATATTACCTCAATCATTGCATTGATAGCTTGATTATGTCTAGTGAAGCTATGAATATTGACAGTGTTGATATTCCAAAGGATCACTATCCCGCCTGCTTGACCCTCCGCAGGAAACTTAATCATACATTCTGGTCTCCAGCAGTGTCACAACACAAGGTTTGTGAGTGTCCATTAAGTCCCTAAAGTGTCTATGCAAAGTGTCGTTATTGGCTCGTCTTACACTCCAAAGAATGATACGAGCAGGAGGTTTACTCATGGTTGGGACTGTTGGGTTGTTCACATTCCTCCCCTCCTCTGGTGAGAGAGGTGGGGTTCTCCTCATGCATGAAACTAAAATGACATCATGTTTCCCTGCTGTGGGGTCCTGGGGAGGGGGGTCGAATGTCCATGGAGCACTTGTATAGTGCCATTGGACAACTGAAGATGTATTTCTTGTCATGCATTTACCTGAATAGTAGTACTTTTACTTCTCCTAGACTTGCAAATTCTACTGATAGTTCGTGGTGGATTAGGTCGAGTTCTTCCTCCTCTATCTCTTGGTTTGGCACATGTGGTGGGTCGTTGGGTGGCATATTTCATTGCATGGGGGCTAGGGCAGTTTCCTGGGGTGGTGGCTGACTGAGGTGAGGTTGGATCTCACATGGAATGAATATAGAGTTGAGAGTTGTTTGTTCCTCCGGTGGGAAGAATGGAAGATTGAGTATTGGAAATTGAGATGTTTGTGGAGTTTGAAGAGGAGGGAGATTCCAGTGACTCTGCATCTCCTGGACCAAATTGGGGTTCAAGTTTGGAGTTAGAGGTTGAAGGATTTAGTTTAGCCATGTTTGGTACACATAATAGTTCATTGCTAGGTGCATTCCTTCCGAGACTAGTTGGGCTAGGTATTGAGGATTCTGGATGATGAGGATTGTTTCTTGGCCATTGATGATCATATTGAAGGAGATCACATGGCCCATGAGCCCCATCTCCAACCAAGATTGGGGTTGGTGGTTCGGTGGAGGAGGAAGAGATGTATAGTAGTGTGGGGGATTAGGTACTGGTAGGGGAAGGCTGCTGATGGTTTAAAATTTGGATGAGTCTCAATCATCTCCTTAGGGATAAAGGAATCCTTGGTATGTTTACTAGTTGTTATTATAGGAGATTTATTTTCTGGATGGTTACTTTTAGCAGTAGGTATAGGAAGTTCTATACTTAAAGCATCTATGGTTATGCTAATCAAATAAGAAGACGTGGAAGGGTTAGAAAAATATTCAGGAAGGATTTTGCTTGATCCTTGTTGATTTGCATGTGCCACTTGGCTAGTACATGCAAGGTCATTTGACAATTGTAGATGGTCGTGTGGGGAAGAATTTGGGATGTCTACTGTTTTGTCATGCAGGAGGTGTTAGTTGATGTCATCGAGGGAGTTTGGTTGTTGATTGGGGAGGTCAGTAATAGAAGCTTTAGGATTAAGATCATTTAAGCGTGGTTTAGTGGTAGGGGTAGGTAATGAGTGTGTTGGATTAGATTCCATGTGACAGCTAGTACGTGAGAGAGGCTCCACACCGGAATCCATTCAATGGTCCTTGTTGGAGTCGTTTCCAATCCTAGAGGTGGTTTTGTCGTTACCCATGGGCTGGATTTACAGAGTAGCGAATTGGTTCAAGTTGTTCATGATCTTGAGGTTTGGGTCTGCCTTGGGGGAATGGAATCGATTTCTGTTGGTACCAACATTTCTGCAGACATCTTTATTAGCATATTTAAGTTTTTGGGTGTTTAAAAACTTACATGTGTCCGCATCGAAAATTTAACATTTATACCTTCATTAGCAAGAACGGAAGGGAGCTTTTGGCGTGAGGGGGTGGTTCTTCGTCTTGTAAATGTAACTGTTTGCCAGTCATCCTCCGATAATTTTTCCAGCATGGCAGTGTGCTATGTTGAGTTAGGTTGGTTGATGACAATCTTTGCGTATGGACAAGTGGTCTGGGTGTGGCCAATTCTGTACAGTTCTTGCACAAGAACTTTTCTCCCTCATATTGATTGCTTGTTTATGCTTACCAATGTAGATATATGACTTGACTGGTTAGTCCATCGGAACTTCGATGCAAAGTCTAGCATATCTTCCTCTAATAGTTGCCGAGGTGCATGCATCTATTTTAAGGAGACGACCAATTTTGTTACTGATTATTTGGAGGACTAGCCCATCATAGAATTCTGTTGTGATATGCGATCTTGCTTTAGAGGCAACAAAGTTAGGAGACCGTCTTTGGATGGATAGGTAGCAGCCATTAATGAACCATGGTCCTCCGTGGAGTGCTCTTACCATATTTTCTTCTTGACTGAGTTTGATTATATAATAATCCGCACCCAAATGAATGAGAGGAAAGGATTTGGTGGAGTTCCACATTACTTGTAATCTTTTCTTAGGTAGAGGTGTTGGACTCTTTTTACAAGTAATTTAATAATTAAGGAGTGTCTCCAAGGATGGTAGATTCTATGAAGTTCGTCTGGAGAGAGGTTTATTTTGAGATCCTCTTCTTAACTGTTTTGATCGTAGTCCATACCATCAATTTTGTTTTCTACTTCTGATGTGGTTAGAATAGTTGGTATTGACATAGAGATGGCTGTTCCGGGGAATTGGAGAGCAGAATCTCTTTGAATGAAAGAGTAGGATCAGTAGCAGGAGTAGTTGAAACGGATGGAGATTCATCGTTAGTAATGGAGGCAATCAAATCTGGTGGTTTTGAAGGAGGGGACTGGAGTTGGTACTGTTGAGAGCATTTCTTCTCCTTGCGGTCAAAAAGGTAGATTCGAGGCCTAAATCTCTAATCAACATTCATACACCGAGTTTAGGACTTGCAGTTAATAAACAAGTGGAAGTACCAAACACTATCTTCCACATTAACTAGCAAAAAAAGAAGAAGGGAGAAATCTTAGAATCTCTTGGAAAAAAAGAATCCAGCTCTCTATTAACTAGGAGTACAAGATAATAAATACCAATACCATTTTCTTTTTTCTTTTACGGGAAAGGGGAATTTGCAGCCGTACTCCATATTTGTGTCACTTTTTAATTTGTATCCTATTTTTTAAAATTATTGATTTGGTAGCCAGTTGATATAAAATTCGTAATAATATGACAATTACACACTTGATGAATTGCATGATCTGCAACCTCATTCATGAAGAAAGATCTCCTCCTCTCCTCTCAGCAGATTTATCACAAAATCAGAAACTTGTGCAAATTCATCTTTAGAATCACACTTGCATGAAGTTGTTTCATCTTGAAGCTAAAAACGTCATGCTAATGTAGCATGAAGTTGTTTTACATTGAAGCTAAAACTTCATGCTAAGGGGGACGGTTGAGTAAAATAACAGGAAAGGACTAAAATTGGAATCCTGTTCCCGCAAAATAAGGGGGAAATGACTTATTGATTTTGGAATCCTCTGTATCAGATAATTTGTTCACCAATATTAATGATTCACTCAATTTTTTTGTTTATTTTTCTTATAAGAAAGAACAAACTATACTAATTTCAAAATAAGAGGAATCTAAAGAGACAATATTTCACATATCGGGAAATTTAATATTATCTCTAAGAAAGAATTATAGAATGGGAAAACTACCACTAAAACTCTAAAATCATTTAAACGTTTATAAGTCATGTTGGTATAGCTGATACATTACCTAGAATAAATATGAATAATTCCAGGAAATAAAAAATTACACCACCCCAAAACAAAATAAAATTGAAACACTAGAAAATCACAAGAAAAGAAAAAGATTCATTTTCACATGAAGGATCAATCTCCCACCTCCCTTTTCAGCAACTGTACTAAGAAATCATTCCAAGTATCAATGGGTCCTGGCAAACACCAATGAACACAATCATTAGGCACCGTAACGTTAGGATTAGGCCATCGACCATATTTACTAGGATGACCGTCTGGTCTCAACAACATAGGTTGTGTCGCATCAAACAACCTAAATTTCAATCCTGTTCTTCTCCCTGCTCTTTGAGCAATCTTTAGTTCATCTAATTGAATCTTATAAAACTCTAAATTATAATCCTCCAATACTTTCTCATTCCTTTTAAATGGCTTAGTCCTTACACAATCTCCACCTTTATCCCAATACCCATTCTCAAAATGAGATGGTGCAAATGTCCTCAAAAACGTTACACCTTTATAATTTTCGTTACTGTTAATGGCCCGAAATGCTGTCCGAAAAGCTCGTCGGTAGCTGAAATACGATGTTACATGGCTAACGTTGGCTTGTGGACAGTAGAGACAACCGACAAGTCGGCGATTTAAGTAAAACATTGTTGGTCGGAAAAACCAGTGACCAGCAGAAATTATCACATAATCGAAACCTTGAATTTGGCTTGTCCAAAATTCGTCGAATTCGTCAAGATATAAATTGAAAGGTTTTGTAACATCCTTTAGATCAGTTTTTTCAGTTTTTACCAAATAGGGTGCCCAAAACATGGAAATGTTGAAGTCATAATCTTTGTATGTCCAATGTCTGTTTTCATCTTGCGTTTCTGAAATATCTTCCGGGTAGACAACCTGAAACCAAACAGAAAAAGCAAACAAGTTTCAACATATGAAATACTCTGTTACTCCGTAGTTTGTCCAACAATATTGATAAGGTTTTGGAAGATATTGTCATTGATAAATGCTCAAGATTTTCTTTATCTTGGAGCTTCATTTAGATCTTCCGCAAATTATTTCTGCTTATTTCTGTTCCATGTAACGATCATAGCCATTTCATTCTGTTCCATGTAACGATCATAGCTATTTCATTCTGTTCGGTAACTCTGTTATAGAACCAGTCAGACTGAAACTAATATAGTATTACGAGGATTAAGTTGTAAAGTGGCTACACCGCCTTTGTTCGCTGGAAAATTTCATTGTTTAATTAATTAGAAAATCTGTTTTTAAGTGAATATAATCTCCTTGGTGTATTTACTTTGATATATTTTAACTTTCTGCTACCGATCTTCGACAGTTCCCAATTGCTGACCGATGGAAAAAAGCTGTAGCTTTGTACGTAATCATGCAGGCTAAGCACTTTACAATTACAAGGCTTTAATTTTCAAAACCTGAAGTTAGTGTTTGACTTATTGTGTTCGTCATACATGAAAACTTAAACTTGTGGGGTACTTATGTTGAAATTTAAGTCAGGTCAGCATAAGGTCAACGGAATTTCAAACCGCCATGAGTTTATATGCAAGAATTGGATGTGGTAAATCCAAGTTGAAAGGACAAAATGAATTAGAATTAGGATTATTATTTAATGAAAACGAATGGGATAAGAAGAACCTACTCTGGACAATAGACATATCAATGACTGCATATGATTCCTTGCAACAGAATCTCCAACAAATGCAAGAGACTTGCCTTTAACAAGTTCGAGGAATTGAACAGTGTCAAATATTGGCAACTCACAACCATCTGGTTGCCACCTCCATTTCAAGTACCCATTATCAGGCCTCCCAAATTTCATGCAATTTTGATGTTGTTGAATTGCATAACATGTATCATTTGTATAATAAGGCCCCTCTGGATTTTCCACCCATTCCCCTGAAAATAAGTCGCAGTATTCACTATCCGATACTTCTGACGTCAAACTTCTAACATCACCATCACTAGGTGGTTTCTTCTCAACATTTTCGACGACTTTAGTCACCGTGAAGTCACGTTGACGATGGCTGGATTTTTTTCTAGCTCGTTGATCATGCCTTCCAAGTTTTTTCCTGGGTTCAGGTACTTTTTTATCCTTTGTGTCACTTTTTGTTTCAAATTTTGTACTTATGATCTCATCTTTTTCAGGTGATTTCATGGGTTTTTCTTTTTCTTTTTCTTCTTGTGTTATGGGCACGTTACAAGGTTGCGCGGGCACATCCTCCACGGGACATGGCTGGTTGACTTGCAAATCATTTTCCAAATGATGAATGGGCTGAATTGATTCTTCAGAATTAGAAGAAATAGCTTCTGAGATTTTCTTTTGAGAAGAATAACGTATAGAAGGATAGTAAATAGGAATAATGGTGAAAAGTATGGTAATGGCAACAAGAGGAGCTATTTTTGGAGCGCTACTCTTTCTTCGTGTTTGTGGTTTCCCTATTGGAAGTTCAGAGGATTGGAACTTCATGGAGATATTTTTGTGGACATAAGCAGATAATTAACGAGAAAGTAATAAGACAAAGGGAAGAAGCAGAAGAAAGAAAGAAAGAGAGGTAACCAGTGATGAAATATTAGAGAGTTTATGAAATATACGCATGTTGCGCTATGTTCATTAATAAAGTGATGGTCATGTCTTTACCAAACTTGGTAACACCATGAGCGCCAAATAAATTAGTGTTGATATGATATATGATGCTATTGAATTTAGTACACATTTAATTTTATAGGAAGCTTATGCCGTTATGCGAGTTTCATATTTGAAAAGTTAAGTATAATGACATGTAAAATGAACAAGAATTAACCACTCATTCAATCGCTTAAATTAAAAATGGCCGATCGATATATAATATATGTATTTTTCATGTATAATACGTGTATAATCATGTATAGTTAGTATATAATCCATGAATACCGGTAAGAAAAAGTAAAAAATAAATTTGACCGGCCATTTATGTAAAGATTCTCATATCTGCAAGTAAGTTCAATAAAGAGACGGAGTGTGATGACCCAAAAGGTCATCCTAAGTAATTCCAGTTAAATCTGTGTTCCGAGGCCCCGAAAGCCTCCGTTAATCTCACCTTGATATGCGTGCGCAGCCCGGGCATGTAGCCGGGAAGCTTCTATGTGAAAATTTGATAAAAATGGAATTTTTGAATTGAATAATTGAATAAAGTTGACTTTGGTCAACATTTTTGGTAAATGGACCCAAACCCGTGATTTGACGGTCCCGGAGGGTCCGTAGGAAAATATGGAATTTGGGCGTATGCACGGAATCAAATTTCGAGGTCCCAAGCCCGAGAAATGAATTTTTAAAGAAAATTGTTTTCTGAAAAATAATAAAGGATTTTGAAAATGATTAGTTATGTGAAAAGCGTGTTACCGGGCCCGTATTAAGGTTCCGGAGCCCGGAACATGTTTAATATATGTTATGTGACTTATCTGTGAAGTTTGGTGTAAAACGGACTTGAAATGACGTGATTCGGAATTAAATTGGAAAAGTTAAGCTTTATGAAGTTTAAGAAAATTTTAAGAGTTTTGAGGTTTGAATCGACGCTTTTGATGATATTCTGGTGATTTAAATGCTTGAATAAGTTCGTAAGATGATTTGGGAGTCGTGTGTGTTTTTGGTTTTGAGACCCGAGGGCTCGGGTGAGTTTCGGGTAACTAACGGGGTGTGAAATGCATGAAAAATCTGGTTTTCTCTTGTTTTCTGGTGTCCAGCGATTTCCTCTCTGTGATCGCGTACTAAGTCACGTGATCGCAATGTTGTATGGGCTGGGGGTGGAAATTGACCCTATGCGAACGCAGGGCCTCCACCGCGATCACAAAGCTTGGGATCAGTGCTCTACGCGATCGCGGAAGGCCTCACGCGATCGCATAGTGTAGATCTGGGTTGGGGGCTGGGTTCTGAAATGCTCTTCGCGAACGCGGACGTGGGGTCGCGATCGCGATCCTCTGTGTCGTCAACCTCTGCGATCGCACACATTGCTCCGCGATCGCATAGGTCAATCCCCATTACTCTCCGTGATCGCAATCATTTTCCTGCGATCGCAATGAACAATTTTGCCCTTTAAGTCCAAAACAGTAGGCATTACGGGATTTTTCCAACTTTTTACTCTTCCCTTCTTCTCCAACCTCCATTGAAGTCCCCAAGCTAGATTCCCTCCATAGCCACTTGGGTAAGTGATCTTAACTTTTAACTCTTCCATTTTCCTTCCATAATCACTAGAAATCTAGGCCTAAAATCATAAAAATCAAGTAGAAATTAAGGGTTGTGGGTAGAGTTAAGACTTATGGGATTTTGGGCTATTCAACCTCAATTTAGGGTCGGATCTTAAAACAAATCATATATTTGAACTCGTGGGGTTATGGATGATCGGGTTTCAAGCGGGCCCGGGGTCGAATTTAGGTATTTTTGGAAGAATGCTAGAAATTGAATATCTAGGCTATGAGATTGTACTATTGAGTCTTTATTGATATTATAGAATTAATTATGCCTAGATATCGTTGTTTCGGAGTCGGATTATAAAGGAAAGGCGGTCTTAGAGGGTTGATTACTATACTTTGGACCTGAGGTAAGTGTCTTTCCTAACTTTGGTGAGGGAATAGGTATTATTTGCTATGTGCTAAGTGATTATCATGTTCATTGCATAGGCGAGGTGACGAGTACCTATGCAATGTGTGTCAAGCATGCCCGTGAGTCTATTTTGATAGAAATTGCAGTATTTCTCCCATGTTTAGCATATTATGAGATTGTCCCTACTTGGTAATTCATTCTTGTTGAAAGTATTGGCTGTTGAGTTTGAGAAGTGTTGATACGATTGATAATCCAAGTGTAGAGTATACGATTGAAGTGATTGGTTATAGCTGAGACCCTTGCCGAGCATTTATTGAGTTATTAATTGATGTTTTTCCCCTTGCCGGGTGTTTTGAACTGTCAATTTCCACTATGCTGTACTCCTTGCCATTATATCTGTTATTGTTTGGTGAGGAAGAGTGTAAAGCACGAAGGGTGATGTCGTGCCATGATATTTGAATTACATTGCATAGTGAGGAAGAGTGTACAACACGAAGGGTGATGACGTGCCATAATTCATATTGATTATAAGCACGAAGGTTAATGTCGTGCCATGATTCATATTGATTATAAGCACGAAGGGTGATGTCGTGTCATGATATTTGATTACATTGCATAGTGAGGAAGAGTTTAAAGCACGAAGGGTGATGTTGTGCCATGATACTTGATTACATTGCATTGTGAGGAAGAGAGTAAAAGCACGAAGGGTGATGCCGTGCCATCGTTTACATTTTTGGTACTTATACTTGTTTCGTTGGCTATTGTGTTAAATTGCCTCCCTTGTTTACTTCTATTTGTCAACTTGACTGCTTCATTTCACTTGTTCCCCCCTTTTACTGCTCCCGTATCCCTTACTTGTCTGCTTATCTCTTGTCTTGTATTATCCCTGCTACCTGCTGTAGAATAGGACATGTTATCGTTATTTTCAAGTCTAGCCTCGTCACTACTTCGGCCGAGGTTAGGCTCGAAACTTACTCAGTACATGGGGTCGGTTGTACTGATGCTACACCACACTTCTTAATGTTGTGCAGATCCCGCTTTCGGACCCAGTGGACCGCCTTGAGGGAGTCATCTTCAGTCCACACCGAGTTTCAAGGTATACCGCTGGCGTTCGTGGACCTTGGAGTCTGTCATGTTCATTAGTTCACCTATTGTCTTATTTCTTCTGTAGTTCCAAAGACAATTATGTATCTCTTTCTAGACTTTGTATTTAGTACTCCATATAGAGTTCGTGAGTTAGTGACACCCCGGTTTTGGGATTTTGTGTTGTGATTGTCTTTATCATCTCATTATGCATTTTTCGGAGTATTATTACATTCCCGCTGTAAAACTTTTGAAGTGGTTCTTGTTATTTCAGTGAAGGTTTGAAAGATAGTTGCTTCATTACTGTTAAGTTGTTTTATAAATGCCAAAGTGTTGTGTACGTTAGCTTGTCTAGCGGGTTCAATGTTAGACGCAGTTACAGCCCGAAAGGTGGGAATTCGGGTCGTGACAAGTTGGTATTAGATCTCTAGGTTGCTTAGGTCTCACAACTCACGGAAAAACTTGGTAGAGTCGGAGAGATCGGTACGGGGACGTCTGTATTTATCCCCCAGAGGCTGCAAAGTTAGGATACTCCTCTTCTCTTCGTACTCTGTCGTGCGTAGTATATTTTGTATATTGATCGACTTTCCATTCTACTCTCTCACAGATGGCGAGGACGCGTGCTTCCCTTGTTTTCGCTCAGCAGCCCGACAATTCTGCTACAGCTCCTACGAGGGGTCGAGGATGAGGCCGTGCTAGAGGCCGAGGCCGGGGCAGGGCTCAGCCTAGAGCAACAGCCCCAGTGGAGGACCCTCAGGTCGAGTCTGACAAGGAGGTCCTAGTTCCAGCAGTCCCAGTTGGACCGGCGCAGGTCCCAGAGGGGTTCATAGCTACCCTAGTGCTTAAGGACGCTCTAGTTCGCTTGGTGGGACTTATTGAGAGTGTGGCTCAGGCCGTTTTTCTTCCTACATCACCAGCTGGATCTTAGGCTGGGGGAGGGACCCACACTCCTATTATTCATACACCAGAGCAGGTTGCCACTCAGTTTCAGACTCTGGCACCTCAGCCAGCTGGAGTAGCACAGCCAGGTATTGCAGCACCTGTAGCTGAGGGAGCAGCTATGTCAGCAGATGCGTTGTGGAGACTGGAGAGATTTACCAAGTTATTCACTGCTACTTTTACTGGTGCACAGTGAGAGGATCCACAGGATTATTTGGACAGCTGTCATGAGGTTTTTCGGAACATGGGTATAGTGGAGTCCAATGGAGTTGACTTCGTTACTTTTCGACTATCTGGCGCAGCTAAGACTTGGTGGAGGGACTACTGCTTAGCCAGACCAGCTGGGTCGGAATCCTTGACTTGGGCTCAGTTCACAGAGGTATTTTTGGGGAAGTTCCTTCCCATTACTCAGCGAGAGGATCTTAGGAGGCAGTTTGAGCGCCTCCAGCAGGGATCTATGTCACTTACTCAGTACGAGACCAGGTTCATTGCTCTAGCCAGGCATGCATTGATGATACTCCCCTCTGATCGGGAGAGAGTTCGGAGGTTCATTGAGGGATTGGCCCAGCCTATACGACTCCAGATGGCTAGGGAGTCGAGTACTGATATTTTATTCCAGGATGCGGCCGATGTGTCCAGGAGGATTGAGATGATTTTGTCACAGGGAGGTGGTCAGGGGGCTGACAAGAGGCCCCGTCATTTTGGTAGATTCAGTGTAGCCTCATCTGGAGGTAGGGATTCTTTCAGTAGGGGTCATCCAGCCCGACCTTTTCAGTCAGCACTTCAGGTATCTCCTCGTGCACTGCCAGTTCATGCTAGTGCACCACCAGCATCTATCAGTGCACATCCGCTTCAGAGTTACCAGGGTGGTTATCAGGGTTGTCAGGGTCAGTTTCTGAGTCATCAACCACAACAGCAGAGATCTTGCTATAGTTGTGGTAGCCCGGGGCACATTGCTAGATATTGCCCCCGAGCTTCGAGTGGACCCCAGTATCAGGGTTCTCGTGCATTGGTTCCCGCAGCAGGTGCACCCTTACCCCCTCAGCCAGCTAGGGGTGGTGGTCGAGGTGCCAGAGGTGGTGGTCAGGTTCATAGAGGTGGAGCACATGCCATGAGGGGTAGAGGCCAGGTTGCAGCAGGTAGACCCATGGATGCTCATATTGGAGGGGATCAACCCCGGTGTTATGCTTTTCCTGCTCGTCCTGATGCTGAGGCTTCTGATGCAGTTATTACAGGTACAATTTCAGTTTGCAGCCGAGAGGCTTCAGTGTTATTTGATCCGGGTTCTACATTCTCCTATGTCTCTTCATATTTTGCCTCTTATTTGAGTATTCCCCGTGATTCCTTGAGTACTGTTGTACATGTGTCTACACCGGTGGGTGATTCTATAGTGGTAGATCGAGTCTACCATGCTTGCGCAATAGTTATTGGTGGTCTGCAAACTCATGTTGATATTTTTCTTCTTGATATGGTTGACTTTGATGTTATATTGGGGATGGACTGGTTATCTCCCAACCATGCTATCTTGGACTGTCATGCCAAGACAGTGACCTTAGCCTTGCCAGGAGTACCTCGTCTAGAGTGGAGAGGGGCTCCTTGTCATTCTTCTGGTAGAGTTGTTTCTTATATGAAGGCTCGGCGCATGGTCGAGAAGGGTTGTTTGGCCTATGTTCGTGATTCTAGTGATGAGGTTCCTTCTATGGAGTCCGTGCCCGTGGTTCGTGAGTTCCCGGAGGTATTCCCTGCTGACCTGCCGGGTATGCCACCCGATAGGGATATTGACTTTTGTATTGAGTTAGCTGAGGGCACTCAACCCATTTCTATTCCCCCGTATCGTATGGCTCCGCCAGAGTTGAAGGAATTAAAGGAACAATTACAGGATTTGTTGGATAAAGGATTCACCAGGCCTAGTGTTTCTCCTTGGGGTGCTCCCGTATTGTTCGTGAAGAAGAAAGATGGCTCAATGAGGATGTGTATTGACTATTGGCAGTTGAATAAGGTTACTATCAAGAACAAGTATACTTTGCCGAGGATTGATGACTTATTTGATCAACTTCAAGGTGCTACGGTATTCTCTAATATAGACTTGAGATCTGGTTATCATCAACTGAGGATCAGGGCGTCTGATGTGCCCAAGACAGCTTTTCGCACTCGTTATGGGTATTATAAGTTTTTGTCATGTCGTTTGGGTTGACTAATGGCCCCGCTGCTTTTATGGAGTTGATGAACCAGGTGTTCAGGTCTTATTTGGACTCGTTCGTTATTGTTTTCATTGATGATACTTTGATATACTCTCGCAGCCGAGAGGAGCATGAGCAGCACCTTAGAGTCGTCCTCCAGTCTCTGAGGGATAGGCAGTTGTATGCCAAGTTTTCTAAGTGTGAGTTTTGGTTGAGTTCTGTGGCATTCTTGGTCCACGTGGTATCAGCAGAGGGCATTTAGGTGGATCCGACGAAAGTTTCAGCAGTTAGATATTGGCCTAGGCCTACTTCAGCCACAGATATTCGGAGTTTCTTAGGCCTCGCAGGCTATTATCGCCGGTTTGTGGGGGTTTTCATCTATAGCATCCCCTATGACCAAGTTGACGCAGAAGAGTGTTCAGTTCAGATGGTCTGAGGAGTGTGAAGCGAGCTTTTAGAAGCTCAAGACCGCATTGACCACAACACCAGTGGTTGTATTGCCCTCAGGTTCAGGTTCGTATACCGTGTATTGTGATGCTTCACGGGTTGGACTTGGTGCGGTATTGATGCAGGAGGGAAAGGTTATAGCCTACGCATCTCGTCAGAAGATCCACGAGAAGAACTATCCAGTCCATGATTTGGAGCTTGCAGCTATTGTTCATGCCTTGAAGATTTGGAGGCACTATTTGTATGGGGTGTCGTGCGAGGTATTCACTGATCACAAGAGTTTGCAATACTTGTTTAAGCAAAAGGAGTTGAATATGAGGCAGCGGAGGTGGTTAGAATTGCTGAAGGATTATGATATTACTATTCTCTATCACCCGGGAAAGGCCAATGTGGTGGCCGATGCTTTGAGCCGGAAGTCAGTCAGTATGGGTAGCTTGGCTTATTTATCAGTTGGAGAGCGACCGTTGGCTTTAGATGTTCAGGCGTTAGCCAATCGATTTGTTAGATTAGAGGTTTCTGAGACTGGCAGTGTTTTGGCCCATACCGTCGCTCGTTCTTCATTATATGATCGTATTCGCGCCAGGCAGTATGATGATCGTCATTTGTGTGCTCTTAGAGATGCGGTTCGGCACGGACGTGCCAAGCAGGTCACAATCGATGCTGAGGGAGTTTTGAGACTGCAGGGTCGTATTTGTGTACCCGATGCTGATGGCATTCGTGAGTTGATATTGCAGTAAGCCCATAGTTCTCGGTATTCCATTCATCCGGGCGCCGCGAAGATGTACTTGGACTTGCGGAAACATTATTGGTGGCATAGAATGAAGAAGGATATCGTGGCTTATGTAGCTCGGTGCTTGAATTGTCAGCAGGTTAAGTATGAGCACCAGAGACCCGGTGGTTTGATGCAGCAGATTCAACTTCCCGAGTGGAAGTGGGAGCGCATCATGATGGATTTTGTAGTTGGACTTCCACGGGCCCAGAGGATGGTTGATGCAGTATGGGTTGTGATAGATAGGCTGACCAAATCAGCATATTTCATTCCTGTGTCGGTTTCATCTTCAGTAGAGAAGTTGGCTCAGATCTATATGAGAGAGATTGTCAGATTGCACGGTGTGACCTTATCCATTATATCAGACAGAAGTGCTCAGTTCACCTCCCATTTCTGGAGAGTATTTCAACGAGAGTTGCGCACACAGATTGAGTTGAGCACAGCATTTCATCCTCAGACGGGCGGACAGTCCGAGCGTACTATTCAAATTTTGGAGGATATGTTGCGAGCTTGTGTTATTGATTTTGGGGGATCATGGGATTAGTTCTTGCCCCTAGCAGAGTTTGCCTACAACAAAAGTTACCAGTCAAGCATTCAGATGGCCCCGTTTGAGGCGTTGTATGGTAGGCGATGTCGGATGGTTTGAGCCCGGAGAGGCTAGATTATTGGGTTCTGAGTTAGTCCAGGATGCCTTGGATAAGGTGAAGATCATTCAGGATAGGCTTCACACAGCTCAGTCCAGGCAAAAGAGTTATGCAGATCGTAGAGTTCGAGATTTGGCTTTCATGGTAGGAGACCAGGTGTTTTTTCGGGTGTCGCTTATGAAGGGCGTGATGAGATTCGGAAAAAAGGGCAAGTTGAGCCCTAGGTATATTGGTCCATTTAAGATTTTGGATAAGATAGAAGAGGTGGCCTACAGACTTGCCTTGCCACCGCATTTTTCAGCAGTGCATCCTGTGTTTCATGTATCCATGCTCCGGAGGTATATTGCAGATCCATATCATGTTCTTGACTTCAGCGGTGTCCATTTGGACAAGGATCTGACTTATGAGGAGGAGCCGGTAGCTTTATTAGATAGGCAGGTTCTCCAGTTGAGGTCGAAGAGTTATCCTTCGGTCCGTGTACAGTGGAGAGGTCAGCCTGCCGAGGTAGCTACATGGGAGTCCGATTCCGATATGAGGAGTCGTTATCCCCATATTTTCTCAGACTCAGGTACTTTTCTATGTCCGTTCGAGGACGAACGTTTGTTTTAGAGGTGGAGATTGAGATGACCCAAAAGGTCATCCTAAGTAATTCCAGCTAAATCTGTGTTCTGAGGCCCCGTAAGCCTCCGTTAAAATTGGAAAAGTTAAGCTTTATGGAGTTTAAGAAAATTCTAAGAGTTTTGAGGTTTGAATCGACGATTTTGATGATATTTTGATGATTTAACTGCTTGAATAAGTCTGTAAGATGATTTGGGAGTCGTGTGTGTTTTTGGTTTTGAGACCCGAGGGCTCGGGTGAGTTTCGGGTAGCTAACGGGGTGTGAAATGAATGAAAAATCTGATTTTCTCATGTTTTCTGGTGTCCAGCGATTTCCTCTCTGCGATCGCGTACTCAGTCACGCGATCACAATGTTGTATGGGCTGGGGGGTGGAAATTGACCCTATGCGAACACAGGGCCTCCACCGCGATCGCAAAGCTTGGGATCAGTGCTCTACGCGATCGCGGAAGGCCTCACAAGATCGCATAGTGTAGACCTGGGTTGGGGGATGGGTTCTGAAATGCTCTCCACGAACACGGACGTGGGGTCGCGATCGTGATATTCTGTGTCGTCAACCTCTGCGATCGCACACATTGCACCGCCATCGCATAGGTCAATCCCCAGTACTCTCCGCGATCGCAATCATTTTCCTGTGATCGAAATGAATAATTTTTCCCTTTAAGTCCAAAACATTAGGCATTACGGGATTTTTCCAACTTTTCACTCTTCCCTTCTTCTCCAACCTCCATTGAAGTCCCCAAGCTAGATTCCCTCCAGAGCCACTTGGGTAAGTGATCTTAACTTTTAACTCTTCCATTTTCCTTCCATAATCACTAGAAATCTAGGCCTAAAATCATAAAAATCAAGTAGAAATTAAGGGTTGTGGGTAGAGTTAAAACTTATAGGATTTTGGGCGATTCAACCTCAATTTAGGGTCGGATCTTAAAACACATCATATATTTGAACTTGTGGGATTATGGGTGATCGGATTTTGGTCCGAACCTGGAGTTTGGACCAAGCGGGCCCGGGTCGAATTTAGGTATTTTTGGAAGAATGCTAGAAATTGAATATCTAGGCTATGAGATTGTACTATTGAGTCTTTATTGATATTATTTAATTAATTACTCCTAGATATCGTTGTTTCAGAGTCAAATTATAAAGGAAAGGCGGTCTTAGAGGGTTGATTACTATACTTTGGACCCGAGGTAAGTGTCTTGCCTAACTTTGGTGAGGGAATATGTATTATTTGCTATGTGCTAAGTGATTATAATGTTCATTGCATAGGCGAGGTGACGAGTACCTATGAAATGTGTGTCAAGCATGCCCGTGAGTCTATTTTGATAAAAATTGCAGTATTTTTTCCATGTTTAGCATATTATGAGATTGTCCCTACTTGGTAATTTATTCTTGTTGAAAGTATTGGATGTTGAGTTTGAGAAGTGTTGATACGATTGATAATCCAAGTGTAGAGTATACGATTGAAGTGATTGGTTATAGCTGAGACCCTTGCCGGGCATTTATTGAGTTATTAATTGATGTTTTTCCCCTTGCCGGGTGTTTTGAACTGTCAATTTCCACTATGCTGTACTCTTTGCCACTATACTGTCAGTTGAGGACCGCAGACCGCAGTGCTTCTTTATGCGGTCTGCGGTGTCCTAGTGTGGACCGCGGTGCTTCTTTGTGCGGTCAGCGGTGCCCTAGTGCAGACCGCGATTGATTTTATGCGGTCCGCGGCGTTCAACTTCAGAGCCTGGGTATTATGAACCCCACCCCAGTGCGGACTGAGGTTGTTTTTATGCGGTCAGCGGTGCCTTAGTGCGGACCTTGGTTGTTTTTATGCGGTCCGCGGTGACCATCTTCAGAGAGGTGGGTAGTCTGAACCCACCTCAACGCGGACCGCGGTCCTTTTTGTGCGATCCGCAGTCTTCCACTTCTGCAACACAAATCCAATGTTCTGCTGTTGTTTTTCTTCATGAATAAATACACTGCTCGGATACTAACATTCGTTAAATGAATTGAAATTGCACATTATGGTCCAATCAAGAGGTGGTGGCCGCAAACCAAGCGGAAAGGGTTAATCCTCTCGGGGGATAGGTAAAGGAATGATCAAACTAACTCCCCAAGTCCGACAAGTAATAAAAGAAACTAGAAAAACAATTCGGGCCATGGATAGAGCTGCTTCTCGAAAGTGAGTATGCATCCTTCGGAGATGTATTTGAGTCAGAGTCGATACCAGAGTTTTTCCCCGACTTCCCGGAGAGGTTTAGATTGACAAATGAACCTTCTGACTCCTCTCCTGCCCAAGCAACAACACACTCTGAGTCGTCTGAAGGCTCAGCTTCAAGGAGTGATCATGAATACTCCACCTCACCTAGAACATCTCTATCAGGTGAACACTCCGAAGAAGAAGAAGAGGTAGGGGATGAGACCCAAACATCGGGTGAACCCCGAGTAGGGGAGTTTAAAGAACAAGAAACCCGGAAGCATGGAAAGATCGGTTTGTGAGTGAACCGGACTTTCATAAATTTCGGGAATGGTGGCCTGAGAGGAAGTTGATCCTAGAGCATAAATTCATCACAAGGGACCTTTTGCCGGATAACCCCAATGTGCGAAGACAGTTCAGGGAGAGAAAAGGCTGGGACTATTTCACTTGCCAGCTACCGAAGGCAAATGAGCACCTAGTCAAGGAGTTCTACACTAATTTGGTTTATCTGAAAACGGACTCCAAGGAGACTAAGGTGCGGAATCTGACTGTACCTTTTGATGGGAATGCAATAAACAGGTACCTTTACTTCGATAATGAGGATGAGTCAGAGTACTTTGATAAGCTGAACTTGAGGGATGATGCCCGTTCATGGCTAGCGGAGCACTTGGCAATCCCATGTGAAACCCCAGACTGGTTGCAAGCAGGGAAAGTGATTATGAGGAGAACATTAAATTTTGAGGCCAAAGATTGGGAGACGTTCGTGTGTAGCAGGCTCGAGCCCACCTTCCATAAAAATTCTATTCCTCTCAGGCGGGCTGTGTTGATTGCTTCTATCATGGCAAAGATCCCGATCAATGTCGGGAAAGTGATGTCAAGGGTTATCAACTGGGTGGTGAATGAAGGTGATAGAGCCTATCCCTTTCCTAATTTCTTGACCATGTACTTTGAAGATCAAAAGGTAGAAAAGAGGAAGTTTGATGTAAAGTTGAAGCCGAAGGCTCCGTTCTCCTGGTACAGCCTTCAGGGCGATGACAACCCCAAAAGCAAAAAATTCAAAGGAAAAGCCACCGCTTCCAATGGCCAGTCTAAAGAGTCAGTGGTTGTAGTGGCATCTTCTTACCCTGCCTCAGCCACCCCAGACATTGCTGGCCCTTCCACTTCAGCAAATCCCAGGCATTCCTTCATCACGGGCATACCCTCTGACTGCCCACCATCTAAGCCTGACCCTATCCAGTATCAACAGCTAGATGCAGGCAGCTACTTCTAAGTTGTTTGTCCTTTCCACGACAGTGGCAACCCAAGATGCACCTCCTCCGCCATAGGTCCCATAGTCCGTGGAGGGCACTCTCAAGGAGCTTCTTGCCAACCAGAAGAAAATCCTTAATAACCAAAAGTTGATTCTGGATGTTGTTGGAACTCATGGACAGTCACTAAAAGAGCTTGCTAGGGAGACGAAGAAGCTGAGAAAAACTCGTGCCTCCAAGGAGTCAGTGAAGAAGCTAAGGAAGGAGGTAGATAAGCTGAATGAGGTAGATAAGCTGAAGGAGGATCACTTGCCATTGGACTTGCTTCTGCATGACCCTGCTGCCCAGCCTGAGCTAGAGCCGGAGATAGAGAGGCCAGCAAAGAGGAAGAGAGTGCTTCCCCGTAATGAGGGCATTTTGATAGAGCTGTTGGACCCGCAGGGAGGCACCTCGAGTCAACCACAGCTGCCAGTACAGGCCCAGGTTACATAGGAGATCCAGGTCCCGATGGAGACACAGGGTTCTGAGGACCAGTCACAGGTTCCCATGCAGTCTACAGACCCTGGGACCCATACTCAGGATCCGATGCAGACGGATGGCCTATAGGGAGTTTATCTTGACTCTTTCTCCTTTATTTTGAGCTTATTTTGTTAGTTAGCATTGAGAAAAATGCTAGCTCTCATTTGAGGGGGTATCCCTATTTTGGATTTGGATGAATGTACATATTTGATACTATTTCGTTTTTATTATGCTTTCTTTTTTATTTTGGTATGTGCATAACTTTACGATTCTAATACTTTTCATATTTTTGCACTTTTGGTCTGTATATAAAGTTACTTTTTAATGTATATATTCATTCCCCCTTATGTATATTTGATTAAATCCCCTCTTATATATATTCATTCTACTTTAAGCATTTTACTTTCCGCATTTTTCCTTTTTATAGCTTCTTATTTTGTTTTTGTAGCTTCTTGTTTTGAACTTTCACGTGCAATAAGAATTTGGTTTTCTTAATGCCACGGTTCTTTCCAAAGGTGGAATCTATGTGAACCGGGTGGCTCTTCCCGAGGATGGAGGGTGTGACAACTTTCTTAAGGGTTTGAGTCTGTTTTTCTTCTTGTTTTTTGTGTAAATAGTAGTTGGTAAGGAATGCTACCTCAAGCAAAGCTTCACTTGGGCCTAACACATTTGCCTTTGATCCTGTGGTAAAAAACAAATCGTTGTGTTTAGGATGGTGAAAGTCGTGATCTTGAGACTCTTGTGTTGGACGATAATCATCAAGTGATTTTTTGGGACCATTGTGTTGCTCATATCATAGCTAAGGTCATTGTGGGCCCCCGACTCTGTTTCTTTAGCAATACTAGAGCTTGAGTGGTGAGAATTTGAATTGCAAGTCCAAGTCCCGTGCCATTAGTCTAGAACTTGCCCTGAATGTTTGTCTAGGCGAAATCCTAAGTGTAGTATGACTTGAGATGTGATTATAGGCTCTCCTTGATCCGAATGATGACTTGAACATTTCCATAGCATACCAATGAAAATTTCCCTAGTCAACCCTCTTGATCCTTAAACTTGTTTCTTTCACAAACCATGATACAAACCTTCACCTGTTCTAACCCTCTCTTGGCACCCCTTCTTTCCTAAGCACAAGGAAAAAACGTAAGTTTGGGGGAGAGACGAGAAATGCAACAAAGTAAAAAAGAAGGTACAAAAGGAAGAAAAAGGAAAGGCAATGAAAAATAAATAAAATAAAAGCAAAAAGTCAAAAAGAATGAGCAAGTCAAAAGAAATAAAAAGGGAATCAATGAAAAGAAAGAAAGTAAAGGTGTGGAATGCTTAGAAAGGAGAACAGTGATTGAATTGAACAAAAAGGTGTGACATTATGTCTCTCTAACCCTTCAGAAAGAGCTTAATGACTCAAGAAGTCAAGAGAATGTGCGCAATAAGTGAAACAAATGAAGTGCTTAAGGGAAGATAGACCTCACCTTGACCAAATATTTCCCATCTTAAACCAAAAGCCTTCATCATGTATCCACAAAAGTCCTATATGATCTTGAGTTGAATGAAGCTTACATTAGTGGCGACTCACATAAGGGGCAAGCCTATGGTACTTTGAGCAGGACTTGAGTCATTTCCTTGAGAGAGATAAGTGAACTCCCATTATCCTCGTGTTGAGTGTTACAATATTAAAAGTGAAGTTTGCTTAGGGAGAGTTGAGGAGTATGAGTTTGGGTTCCACAATGACCAAAGTAGTAGTAAGAGTTTCGTTGATGAGTCGAGTCAACTCTTGATGCTCTTGTGTCGTACTGAAATCCATGGTTTTAAAAGGTCAAATGTTGTTAATGATTCATTTGCATTGAGGGCAATTGTTAGTCTCAATTGATGCTAGAAGAGGTTACCTTAGGATAACTGAATTTTCTTGGATTTACTCAAAAAGGGGTGGGGCTTATTTTGTTTGCTTGAGGACAAACAAAAGCTTAAGTTTGGGGGAGTTAATAACTAGAGATTTTACCTTATTTTACACTCTTTATTGCTTAAGTTTTGGATAAAAGTGCATGCAAAATAGTCTCAAAAGCTTACATGTTGTGCTTGTTGCAGGATTTAGTCAAAAAGGGTGACAACTAGTCAAAAACATGCTAAAAAGGAGTGAAACTTGCACAAGTACCAAGAACAAGCACAAGCCAAGTTCAACTAACCAGTGCGGACCGCGGTCCACTTTATGCGGTCCGCACTGAAGAGATTCAGAGAGGTGTTCTTGAAGGCCAAACCAACGCAGACCGCGGTCCAGTTTATGCGGTCCACGGTGGAGAGATTCAGCGAAGCAGTTTTCAAGGCAAGACCAACACGAACCGCGGTCCATTTTACGCAGTCCACACTGAGGAGATTCAGAGACCCCATGCCTTGAAGGTAAGGAGACCACCGCGGACCGCAGTCCATTTTGCGCGGTCCTCGTTGAAGCCACCGTGGACGCGGTCCAGTTTATGCGGACTGCGGTGGCCAAGTTCAGAGGTCAAGATTTTCAAGCCAAAAGCCTCACCGCGGCCGTGGTCCATTTTGCGCGGTCCGCGGTGACCCCGTAGGGGTATTTTTGTCCAAAAAATTCTGCCAAGTATAAATAGTTTCTTTTCTTATTTTTAGGTCAGCTTTTGTACTCTGATATTATCAAGAGCTCGTGAACGGTTTTTCTTCAGCCTTTTGAGTAATTTTAGAAGGATTTCAACAATGATTCTTTCAATTTTAGTTTATAATTCAATTATATGGATTTTTCTTCATCTATTTCTCTAATTTCTTTAGTTATTATGAGTAGCTAAACCCATTAGCTAGGGTTGTGGCTCAACTCTAGTGTGGGTGTCAATACCCATTAATTACCCACACTAGGGTTGAGTCACAACCCTAGCCAAGAGTCTAGCTACTCATAGAGAAAATAGAAATTAAAGATGAAAAGAAGATAAAATTCATTATACTAGATTAAAAGATGGAAATTTAATGTTATAAGGTGAATCTAATACAAAATTTCCCAAAAGGGAAAACCTAGCCGTCTCACGTGCTCAGTAGAAACATAACATAACCTAAAAATGACAAAAAGTTCTATTTATACTAAGCTGAAATTTTTGGACAAAAATACCCATGCGGATGTACGCGGCCACGTAATTTAAACCTCGGTCGCACGCTTGTTTTCGCGGCCGCGTAATTCTGATCGGGGTCCGTGTTCTTCACTTCTGGATCTGGGTTGAGCATGGTTTCGCGGACCGCACAATTTCCACCGCGGTCGCATAAAAGACTACAACGGCCGCGTAATTCTAGCGCCGACCTCACTTCTTGTTTTAGCTTGAAATGTGAACTCTTTGAACCTCAGCAACCGCGGTTCATGTAACTCCATTCGCGCTTGCGGAAGTGCTTTTGCGGCCGCACTTTTCTGACGCGGCCTGCATTCATGTTTTAGCCCAAAAATCCATCTCTCTGAATCTTCATTTCGCAGACCTCGAAATAGTGTTCGCGGCCACACTTTTCTAACGCGGTCCGCGTTCCACATCTCTTGGCCCAGTCTTGGTTTTTGTTCAAGTTTTAACTCCTTTATGAGTTGATTATGGCCCCTTTGGCTCATTTTGAACAATCCCTGCAAGTAAGCATATTACATTAGTTTTCGGGAATACCTTCACGCATTTTTTCCCTAAACATAAGTGAAAGAGAGAAAATAATAGGTTAAAATCCCTATTTATCACGCAACAAAATTATCATCACCTACCTGCAGGACAAGGGTGCTCCCGAACGACAAAAAAGAGGCCAAAAGGCTTCGAATGCAAGCAGCCAGGTATAGAATCATCAACAACGACCTATATAAGAGAACGTATGGCGGCCCTCTAGCAAAATGTTTGGGACCAAATCAGACAAGGCATGTCCTAGAAGAGGTCCACGAGGGTCATTATGGATCCCACACTGGAAATCGAGCCCTAGTCAGATGTCTCATACGATCAGGCTACTACTGCCCCACAATGAAAAAGGAAGCAGCTGAATTTGTTAAAAAATGTGAACCATGCCAAAAGTACGCCCCCATGATCCACCAAGCGAGTGAGCACCTCCACTCAATCACGTTTCCCTAGTCGTTCATCAAATAGGGAATGGATATCGTCGGCCCACTTCCCGCATTACGAGGTAATGTACGATTTCTTTTGGTTTTAACTGACTACTTCTCTAAATGGGTGGAAACAAGTGGATTTTTCCAAATACGCGAACAAGAAGTGGTCACCTTTTATATGGAGGAACATCGTATGCCTCTATGGCGTCCCTTAAGAAATCAACTGTGACAACGGACCTCAATTCACAGTGAAAAAAGGCGTCGAGTTCTTCGAGAAGTGTCACATCAAGAAAAAACTCTCCATGCCATATAATCCCGCTGCCAACGGCCAAGCTGAATCCTCTAACAAAACGATATTGAATATCATGAAAAAGAAACTGGAAAACGCTAAGGGGATGTGGCCAGAGGTGCTACCAGAAGTGTTATGGGCATATCGCACCACGCCAAAGACGAGCACAAAGGAAACACCATACTCACTAGTCTATGGGACTGATGCAATGATACCGGTCGAGGTCGGGGAACCGAGTCTAAAATATTCAAATGAAAGTGGGCCAAGCAATGATGAAAATAGAAGGCAAGATCTCGACGAAGCCGACGTACGGATAGACATGGCTTACATAAGAATGGTAGCCCAGAAATAACAAGCAGAGCAATATTAAAATAAAAAAGCCAAATTCAGACCACTCAAAGTCGGGGATTACGTCCTCAAAACCAAGCCATAGGCGAGCAAATATCCACGGTAAGGAAAATTGGGGACCAATTGGGACCATAAAAAATCATGGCAGCAGTAAGCAATGAGTCGTTCCAACTAGAAACAGTGGAAGGAAAATTGCTACCGAATAATTGGAACATCGCTCACCTCAAATACTTCAACTTCTAAAGATAAGATGTCCTCCAAGTTGTACTCTTTTTCCCTCACCTGAGTTTTTTCCCAATTGGGTTTTCTCGGGGAGATTTTTAATGAGGCGACGAAGAGGGCCTCTAGAAGTTAAGTATCAGTTCATCGCTCAACCTCTCGACAACTTCTCTAGGTCGACCAATGAAGGGACTAGATAGACTAGGACTTCTCCAATGCATGTACGAACAAAGCAAAACATGTAAACTTCTCCAATGAATGTATAAAAAAACAAAATATGCAAACATATGATGTTCACATGTTCCCACCAAGTTCACACATTACGCCGACCCAAGAAGTAACATTCGACCTCGTTCGGATTAAGTCAAATTCAACATTCGACCTCGGTCGAATTAATTTAAAGTCAATATTCGACCTCGCTCGGATAGACTGACATTCGACCTCGTTCGAATTAATTTAAAGTCAATATTCAACCTTGCTCTAATGGACTCACATTCGACCTCGTTCGAATTAATTTAAAGTCAATATTGGACATTGCTCGAATCGACTCACATTCGACCTCGTTCGAATTAATTTAAAGTCAGTATCCGACCTCGCTCTAATTGACTCATATTCAACCTCGTTCGAATTAATTTAAAGTCAATATTCAACCTTGCTCGAATTGACTCACATTCGACCTCATTCAAATTAATTTAAAGTCAGTATTCGACCTCGTTCGCATTAATTTAAAGTCAATATTAGACCTTGCTCGAACAGACTCGCATTCAACCTCATTCGAATCAATTTATAAGTCGACATTCGGCTTCACTCGAATCAACTTATGATTCGACCTCGTTCGAGTAAAATTACAAGTCGACATTCGACCTCGAACTAGCCCAACTTTCAATCGACCTAAGTGAAATCGCAACCAAGCCAGTCAATTGAGAACCACATTCAAAGGAAAAATAAAAAGTTCAAGAACAGACAACCAAGGTATTATCATTCCAAAAAGTCATATTACAAGGGCCAAACAAGTGCCCCCACAAAAAAAAAAGAGAAGAAAAGAAGAACAAAAATACAAAAACAAGCATACTACTCGGTCGCAACTTCCCCACTTCCCTCGCCACCAGCGCCCTCGCCATAGGAGTATTCGTCATTATACCAAGCACCTGGCTCGATCCCGTCCAAATCATCTTCATCATCATGCATCCCAGGTGTACCTTGGTCGTAGCCACAAGCGTCACGAGCTGCACGTGCCTTAACACGAGCATCCTCGAACTCACTTCTCGTACAAATTCCGTGGGACATTGGGATAAGTGGAAGCATGGGAGGTAGACTGTTGAGCCTGCTGTTGCGCCTTCTCGGCTTTTAGGACGACAATGTGCTCGTTCAGATCCGAGACCTCTGCTTCTAGACCATTGATACGCTCTTCAAGCCCCGCCTCTTTAAGTGCAGATGTCTTTGCTTCACTAGCTGCTCGGATATGAAGACGCGGATGGTACCCGCTAGTGCCGCCGCCTCCGCCACAACAGCCGTTCTGGCTTCCTCAATTCTCTCCAACCCCGCAGCTTTGGCAGCCAACTCGTCTCTTACGCCGTTGGCTCTAGCTTCACTCTGCTTGAGCTCGGCCCGTAAGGATGCCACCTGAGCCTTGAGGTCAACACACTCGGCCATGACCCCCTTGCTCACCTCGATCTCATCATCTTTGGCCCTTAACGTTCCTCCGAGCTCGTTGCACCTGCCAATGGCTCTCACAAGCTCATCATCCTTCTCCTTCAACTCCTCATCCTTCTGTTTCAGCTCGTCCTGGTGAGTTTGGAATTGACCATCCTCACCAAGTATGCTGACTAGTGCTCGGTGCTTGGTACAATACTCTTTGTATTTAGACTCCATCCTCTTATAGAGACTCGCCCTCTTCTCCTCCCGACGGATGCTCTTAATCTCCAGAATTAGAGTCGGATAAGAAGACAAGAGAGGTCAGCAAAGACAAATAACATAAAGGAAAGAAGAAATTAAAAGGCTAAAAGAGATAGCTTACTCGCAGGGCCATCTCGGAAATGCCTAGTGACAGGTCCGCGTCCTTCAGCGTCTGTAGAGTCCTGTTCTCGGTGTCTGTGCATATGTTCAGAATGAGTTACACTTTTTGGTCAAACAATACTCAAATTACTATGTTGTCCAAGGTGAACTACATGTTTTAAAGGATAAAAAAGACGAACTATGTTTCGCTAAGAGCCTTCGTGCTTTTAATATAGATGTGGATATTGCTAAAATGTAAAAGCATGCTGGCAGATTTTAAAGCTAGCATCATAAGGGTTTGTCATAAATTTGGATGGATCACCAGAATTTTTCGGCATAGTGGCTGAAAATTTTGGCAATCGTCGTAATTTTTGGTGCTTCAATATTCTGACGAGCATATTTTAAATTCTAACGTGAGGTTGATTTTTTTTTTTAACATGATCAAGATATAAACAATGGTTTAAAAATTCCATTCAACGTAATTTAGTCTGGTAAAACGTAGTGATCGTAAAAAACCTATCAGGAGAAACAAGTTAAATCCAATTTCTATACTTTTTGGTTATTAAAGTAGTCTATAGACAGTTACTCATAGTAAAAACAAGTTAATGTTTTTTTAATACCCTGTCTCAGTCAACTCTCCAACCCCATAAGTTAAATATCATGTGTCCTTTGCGTCTAAGTAGGGGTGTGCCTTCGATTTATCGATTCGATTTTGACCATTATCAATAATTGCTGATCGATTATCGATTTGTACATATGCTTATCGTTATTGTTTCAATAAGGTTTCGATTTTTTCGATTTCGATTTATCGTGGGGCTTATCGATTCGGTTATCGATTACACCAATAAAAAAATTTGCGGGATTCCACAAAACATATATCGCTATAAACACGTCTAACTAATATGGATAAAAAGAAGCTAAAATAAGACGAACACCATTTATAAAATAAAAATTGTATCAACAAGCACACGCAACGAAACTAAAGTAAATGATCAAATGTATGCCACCAAAACTCCAACGGTATAAAAAAAAAAATACATCATCAAGGCTAATTCTGTTTTTCATTAATTTGAATTTCATTCTCTTGAGTTTTAAATATGATCAATCGTTAAATGTGATATCCCTTGTTGTAACTACTAACCTTTAAACATGGAAAAAATTAAGAAAAATATTAAGAACTTTGTAATACATCACATTCTTTTACAAGTATATTATTTAAAATGGAGAACTTACATAGCAGCTAACTAACTCTAACAAACATCGTCGGTGGAAGCTTCTTTGCTAAGATTAGTAAAATCTAATAAGAATATATATTTAAAAAAAATATTTAAAAAAATAAAAATAAATAAAAAATTAAAAATTAAAAAAAATAAATAAAAAATTAAAAATAAAAAAAAATAAAAAAAAATAAGAATGTATATTAACAAGTCAGGCAATTAATATATTATTTAACTATTTTAAGCAATACAATAAAATTATGTTAGGGACTTAGGGTAAAGAAAATGGTATGATAAAATAAGGGTATATTTATCTTTTTAGTATATCTTATCGGTTTATCGATAAATCGATAAACCGATAACCGAAGAGGATAAAATCGAAATCGATAAGGAAAATTTCGAAATCGAAATCGAAATCAATAAATCGATAAACCGATAACAAATAATCGATTCGATTTATCGATAAACCGATTCGAATGCACACTCCTAGGTGTCTAACCAATCAACACTATAACCCCATAAGCAATACATAACTGAGACAATAGTGAATACTCTCCAAGACAGGTTTTCAAATAATTGGTGAATAAATGAAGGAATAACCAAATCGCACAAAAAATGTTTGTTTTATTAAAGGCTTCTGGGCTGTGGTCCACTTTTGGTGAATATACGTTTGCCCAATCAATCAATTGTCGTAAAGAGGACTCGACATAGGCAAATTCATGGTGAGGAAACCAAGCTGATTGCCTCCATCCCTTCACCTTCTCTTGTTTATCATTCATTATTTTTCTTCCTTTTTGTATTTTTTTTCTTGTCTTATAGAATCTCTACTGTACTTGTCAAGAATTCTAGTGCCGTATTCTAATATAAAATGAACTCCTTTTTTGAAGGTGTTTGAGAAATTAATCAACTATTGCTATCAAAATAAGATTATAACCACATGAAGTCAAATTAAGAATGACGAGGATAAAGAAGAAAATTGTGTGATGTGATTGTGATAGGGTGGTAGCAGTCGAATATTTCAGAAACAACAGTGTGTGCGTTGCCTTTCTGGAAGTTCTATCATTGAATGAAAGACTGCAATACTTCAACATAAACTGTATGTCATTGTTCTGGGAAAAGAAAAAAAATAGATGATGATGATAATAATAATAATAATAAAAAGGCGAAATATATATTTTACTCATCGATCTTGTACTCAAATTCCTCTTACACACCTGTTAAATACGGGAATAGTATTGCACACTAAAATTTTTAAAAGTGTGTCAATTACACATCTCTTTTGCCATGTGTCACACGCGTGTATTACACATAAAAGAAGCGCGTGAAAACTCCAGAATTCGTCTCAAATTAAAGAAAAAAAATATAACTCATGTCTTCTTCCCCAACCCACACCCTAGCTCTCC